>PVJA010003427.1:0-95121 GCA_004027025.1 Myocastor coypus | reverse complement strand
TTGGAAGTCAAGAGGATGGAGGAAGCTGTCCGGGTTTTGATTACTTGGACTTGCCCCAGTCCACTGACACCTCTGGCTACAAAGTCATTCTCCCTCTTTCTTTCAAGGTCTTTCAATTTTTCATGTGGAAGAGCCATTTAATATGATCTTCAACAAGTACATTTTAGCAACTGTCATTAGGTGACTGATCTCCCAATCCATTTTAGAATTAGACATTTTTCATTTGAGGGGAAAAAAAAAAACCCTAAACAAAACTTTTTATTTCTAAAAAAAAAAAAAAAAAAAAATGCCCGTCTAGTGTGACAGAAACTAAAACATATGTGTAATTTTAGACCAGTTAGCTAGGAATAACATCGTAAGATTTAATTATTTTCACAAATATTGGTACCACCTTTTTAAACATTTCACAAACTTGCTTAATCTAAATACCTAACAACTTGATAATGAAAGCGCTGTTATTGGCATCACCATTTTCTAGTAAGTAAACTGAAGCCTACAGAGACCAAGCAACATGTCCCAGGTCACATTGCTGGTGGCTGAGACAGGCTTCGTGCCCAGGCAGTCTGTATTATTCATATTTCCCTTCAAGGCTACTGAAAGCCTTCAGGAATTCTAAAAGGAGAGAGTGTATTTCTTACCAATCTGTATCCTAGCATCTCTATTTTCTTTTTCATGGAACTCCTAACCTCATGCTGGCCAGGCAGGCTCTGCGCCACTGAACTATGTCCCCAGTCCTTAGTATCTATAATTCAGCTACTCTCTTGCCAAACTCCAAGATTCTTTGCTTTCCAGGAACCTGTTTTCTCTCAACTGAAAAATCAAATTGTTTCCATTTCCTACTTAAACTCTTCACTGTATTTAAATTACAGACTGAAACATTCTTAGAGAATCATAAAATGCTTTTATGTAGTGGGATTTTTCATCTTCCAAATTTTATTCTTTCATCTACTGCACTGTTCTCCATCACAAAAACATAGTTCTATGCCTTGAACATGTAAATGCTATTAAATTTTTCTATAATGTGCTAACTAGTTGCAAATCTTTTGTATATTTTTCCAGACTTTAATTTTCTGAGAGTCAGTCTTAACAGTCCCATTTATCATCCATCCATACATGCATCCATCATCAATCCATTCTTCTTTTCCTCCATCTGTTGCAGTGATTTTTCTTGATCCTTCCATATATGGACCACCTGTTTACTAAATACTGTCATCTTAGTGTTCTAGGTAATAAAATTAAATTAAATTAAATTAAATTAAATTAAATGATATCTAAAACAGATACAAGTCCGTTTTCACTCTATGATAGTCTTTTCATAGAGGAAATAGGTATCTTTAATATCTCATCACATCTGTTTGAAAAACTTTGTGTACACCTCGCTTCTACACTATAATCTGCGATCTCGCAGGGTCACCAGAAAGGTCTTTAAAACAGTACAACCTCCACTTCCTCAAGTACCTAGCAGAATCCTCACACATACTTGACAAATTTTGGACCATCTAATCAATTTATGAAGGGATGCATTAATGAAAAACAGATATTTCTATCTATCTATCTATCTATCTATCTATCTATCTATCTATCTATCTATCATCTATCTATATCTGTATCTATATGAATCAAAGAGTATAGTTCTTGCTACCTTTATATTATTGTTACTGCAATTTAAAGCTCAGGTGTTCCTGGAGTCTTTCTTGGCCCAAGAACTTAGAGCTTGAACTGATTTCCTACCAGCTATGAAAATAAACATAGTAGAGAGAAAACATTAGACCATGGTTGAAAGAGCATAAATATAACACTCTCTGAAGAATAGAGACATGCAGGGCTTCACTTTTACTTTTATATTTTATGTATGTATGTATGTATGTATGTATGTATGTATGTATTTATTTATTCAATACAAGGTCTTGCCATGCAATTCAGGCTCATAGTGATTGTCCTGTCTCAGCCTCCCCAGTGCTGGGATTACAGGTGTGTGTCAACATTTCCTGTAGTACCAGGGATTGAGCTTGGGTTCTTATGTTTGCCAAGTAGGCACTTAGACTGTCGAGCTATCTCTCTAGCCCAGAGCTTCAGTTTTAAAACTTGTTCTGCTATTTTAAAAAAAGCTTAAATTGGAAGTTTAAGTGGAAATTTATAGCAGAAAGGAAAACAACAAAAGAGATATAAAAAGTTTTCAAGGATATATTGTTTCCATTTTTTCTTTTGCAAAACTAATGCCTCTGTTTCATTTTTTCAAGGGACTTCAATAAAGGGTTTTACAGGTATTTGTTTAATGACCTACCTGTTTAATGTCTCCTGGGACTTACAACGCACTGCTCAGATTTAATGTCCATCTTTACTGGTGCATTTCTGTACATCTTTTTTATAGAGCCTCAATGTTTTCCTCATGTATGCAGCACTGTTGCTTCTGCTGATTTTAATGCACAGAATACTATTATAGTTTTATGATCAGTTACACATTACAGTACTGCATGTGTCAGATTTGTAAATAAAAGCAAAGTCATTAAGTCAGAGTTTTCTTTGACTATTTCTTGGTTCTGAATGTTGTAATGTGCATACAATATACAATTCCTTACTTATTGCCCAATGCACTTAATGATCAATTATCATGACAAAATATGAATAATTTCTAGAGATAATATAATAAAGAACCTTACTATGCCTTACTAGGCCATAGAGTCTTCTTGACAATAATAAAGATTCAAATAAATTAAAGGAAATGTATATTTAAGAAATTCTTAATCGTAGTTAATACTTAGTGATATATAGTTAATACACGTGTGATACATACTTGAATTGATTTGCAACACAATTTGTGCAAACCATCATCTGGATTCCCAGAGGATTAACAACTCAAAGATAATAACTCTTTTTGATGATGAATTTTTGCTTATCTAACAAAACAAACTAAATAATCATTTATTGCATGTCACTGTGTCAAGGAACAAATTTCCTCTAAGGAAATTATGCACATCCTTTCTCCAACGTGGTGAAAGGGATGAGTCACCGGCCACTGACCTTCCCATGTTGATGTGTGCTTTTCTAAGCCACACATCTGTTCTTTATTTTCCAATAAAGGGACCATATGCCCTTGACTCACATATAAGATCATGATGTTCTAAAACAAACATACTAAAGTTAATTTAGAGGATAAAATGAACTTTGGAAAGGCTTCACTTTTAATGCTCTAGCAACAGAAAATAACAAAATTTGTTCCTACATGTAACAGTGACATTTCTTCTATTCTTCCTTCATATTGTGGGAAATAAAACAGATTAATAGTAAAACTTGTTTTAAGAAACTAAGGAATTAGCATCCATTGTAGGTGCATTTTATTTATTTATTTATTTATTTAGTTAGTTAGTTAGTTAGTTAGTCTTTTTGAGACACGGTCTTGCTATGCAGCTCAGGCTGGCCTTGAGCTCATTTTTGTAGCCCAGGCTGGTCTTAAACTCGCACTGATCCTCCTGCCTCAGCCTCCCAAGTGCTGGAATTACAGGCGTGCACCACCACGCCTGGCTTGTAGGTGCATTTTAAATGACAGTTTATATCAATGCGGTAATCAAATTTGATGTAGGTGTATAAATAGTTGACATTTTGGAATAATCTTAAAACATATTTTTGAACTTTTGATTTTATTTTTTTAGTGAGTCCTGAAGATTTAGAAAAATATGGGCGGTGAGCCTGAAATATCCAAGTCAATAGTAATAAAATGTTGTATATTTCTTCTTAAATCTATTTTTACAAGACTGATTTTAATTTTCTTCTTTTTTTTTTAGAATTTTAATTTTATTTATTTATTTTTCTTGTTTCAGGACCTTTATTTGCTTATTCACTCATTTTTATGGCCGGCTCAGCCTGCCCCAAGGTCAGGGCTGGCGCAGCATGTGGCGCCGGGGTTCGAACCGCGGTCCCTAAAGCCACCCAAGCTTTCCTAAGCAGGCGCTTTAAACCACTGAGCCATCCCGCCGGGCCTTAATTTTCTTCTTATAACAATATATTGATACAGGATGATTTACTACTTTGGTTCCACAAATTAAAAAATAAAGTTCAAAGAGTTTAAGTAAATAGAGTTACAGAGGCAACTCAAAAGCTAGAACTTGAGATCAAGTTCTCTGATAAATATAATAAGTATTATATTGAAACACACAGCTGATGTGGAGGAAATTTTATCCTTGTGAGAAGGTTGTGAGATTCACAGAGGAGCTGCAGAACATGACAAAGAAAATAACACAAAAATGTAGTTTAAGAATAAGATACATATGTGAAATTCTAGAAATCAAATAGTTTTCCTCCTGCTTTCTAACTTTATTCTTACTGGAAATGTCACCACAATAATTTCCTGTAACTATTGAAAGTATTGGTAAGGTTTCCATGCATATTTTTATGTTTGGTTTTGCTTATTAGTTTAATGAAATAGAAGTTATGTTCTTCAGGACAAAACAATGAAAAAGTCATCAGGATTAAGAGATCTTCTGGAAACCTATGATGATAGTTAAATAATACAAAGATAACAAGAATGTGAATAGAATGGAAAATCAGGGCCCTTGCAAATAGGAGTTGGACTAATCCTATACATATACAAATAGGATAATGAACTATTTCTGAGTACTACATTTCCAGAGTAGTGTGATTAATGAAAGGTAAGTTATTCATAGTGAAAAGAATTATCATGCAGATTTATAAATGTGCAATTATTATGACTAATGTCATGGTAAAGTATCTTAGATATTGTGCCATTCAGAAGTCTTATGAATAATCACACACTTATTAAGCAAGTTAATTATTGAAAGTACATTCAATGAATTTTAGAGTTAAAAGTACTTTATCATAACCTTCTTCATCCATTCAAGCACATTCTTTCTACAAGGCATTAGGCAACAACTTAGGCTCTTTGAATTATTCTTGCACAGATGGATTGCAAATTTATTAAAGATAATTATGTAATAGACTATTCAGATGCTCTATATTCAAGTGTAACATTTTGCAAAGTTATTCCAACTCAGAGTGTACAGAAATACCATAAATTCACCTGGGATCTAGATATTTCCTTCCCAGAAGCCATGACAAGTATAAATAATGTCTAGAGAGGGAGCAACACATAGCCAAGACAACATACTAGGTGGGCTGAAAATATCAGTTCAAGCTAATTGGCTTTACACAAATTGTTTAATTTTTTAAATAATTTTATTTCCTTTGGCCAAGTTTAGAATCCTTAATCTTAATGGAATCAGTAATTATAAATGTATAAGCCTTTGAGAGTGAGATTCTACACAGTGTAGGAGAACTGTACTATCCAGCTGTCTTCACTAATACTAGTTTTATAATACTGCATTATTAGAGTATAAAATGATATTTTTTCTCAGGAAGATTAAAGTTGCATGCAGCTGTTTCTCATTTCTGAAAAACTCCCTGCCACCCACAATCAGACATCACAGTGCACACCAGGCACCCAGCTTTTCAACAGCTATTGAAACTACTCTTTCTGAGACCTTGTCTCAGTCTCCACTTTGCCATGTTTACCAAAGCTAAGCTGCTATGGCATAAGCCCTATCCAGCTCTAATTAGATTTTACAAAGAGAGATGCACCTTGTGCTGTATTTCTTAACCTCATAAATAATCTAAATTTATCCTCTACTTTCTAATATGCTACCAAGTTTCCAGTAATATAATTCTTTTCCTCCCTTTCTTTGAAAGCAATAAGATCAGTTTAGTGTTGTGAGCAGTTTGGTTAGGTAATATTTTCAGAGATTTAGCTATTTGTAAGTTCCTAAGAAACAGGAGGAAAGTCATACATTTTCAAATTAGGAAATAGAAAGGCACATTTAAAAATAATTGGTATAATTCAGATAAAGTAAGCACAAGACCAATTTAATAATATTTTTGACATATTAAAAGCAAATACAAATATTGACTATTACATTAGGGGAGAGAAGGAAATGAAATCGCACCGTACTATGAGGACTGAGGATCCTGCTTTAAGAGGAAGTGACACAAACTCTGCCTAGCTTTCCTCTTTTAACTTTGGTGGCAAATTAGACTTGGAAAGGATGTAATTTGAAGTTGGCTCCAGCTATTCCGGATGGCTGAGAACACCTTCCTAGTCTTACTATCTGCAAACTGTTTCTACAGTTCGTACCTTTCTAAATCTCTTTGTGAGGCAGGTCACAGCCTGATCTCTCTTTTTCCTATGCTGTGCTTTCTCTTATTTTAGAAGCTAAAAATATAAATGAAGAACAAAATGAAAGGAAGATGATAGAAAAGAGGGAGACATTTTTCTCAGCTCTTTTATTGATTTTCATTATTTATTTATTTATTTATTTATTTATTTATTTATTTATCTTTCTGTGTTTAGGACAGGGTCTACAGGGTCGGTCTCACTACGTAGATCCGACTCTTCGTGATTCTCCTGTTTCCAGCTTCCCAAAGTGGTGGGATTGCAGGCACGCATCACCACAGCCAGTCTCAGTCCCCTTCTCAGCATGCCCCGAAGGTGGGGGATTGATCTGAGGCCTACGTGCTCTGCCTAGGCAGGCACTTTAGTCCACTAAGGTATCAGGCTGGGCCATAATTTTTATTTTTTTTAAAGAATATAAAACAGTATTAAAAGAGAAACATTACAAATGATGGAGAATTTCACTAGAAAAGATAATATGCCTTTCTCATATTTGTTGTATTGTGTAGTGTTGTCTTCAAATTAGTTGCTCATAATACCAGAAATGTGCATGCAAAATTAGGGGAATAAATAAATAAATAATAAATAATAAATAAAACAATACAATAACACTTCCAGTCTGTAGCTTGGAAGGTGTTGCAGACCCTTAGGTCCCTAAGATGCACTCCGTCTCCTGTTACTCATATTTCCAGCATTATTTGTTCCCCTTGGCATTGCCCAAGCCAAGGTCTCTTCTCTTTTTGCAGAGGTCTTTTGCCATAAATGGCTTTAAGCCTCACTTCACCATTTAATTGTACCACTATGCAAATATTTCAGCCTTAAGAATTTTTCATTCTATGTCCTTATTCTGTTTTACTTTGCTTTAAGTGCTGAAAATAAATACATTGTTAGGTTATGATGTTTTTATTGTACTTTTCTACTGTCTGTCTGCTTCATAGGCGTAAAAGTGCTTTTTTGCTTTGTTTGTTCACTACTTTATTTGCCTAATTTATCCCTAACAGGTAGACAGTGCTGCCTGGGACATATTGAGTTTTCAGCAAATATTTGCTGAGAGAAAGGGCACATTGGAGACAGCAGAACTCAGTAGGTAGGTGACAGAAGGGTCCATGTAAAGGCTGGTCACTGAGTATGCTGGACTTGAGGAGAGTTCTCATGGTCAGTGCTGAGTACCCAGAAGGCAATCATCCTAGCATCACAGATCGCAAAAGACCAGCACCTGACTTTGAAATTGTGAACTTGAGCACACAAGACTGATGGCAGCTTCCCCAGAGGCCAAAGGTGGAAGGCTTTCCTAAGCACACTACCTCAGGAATCTTGGTTCTACTCACACAAGATAGGATACCATGGTCCACGAAATGTCCTGGCCTCCTCATTAACCACAGCAAGTGATCATGAGATTTGGTTGCAGAAATAAAGTCATCATTGCACCTTAGCATCATGGGAAAATTCAGACTCTGCCTATGCCTAAGAGCCTTTGCGCCCAATGTGTGATTTTCACTTAGAAGAGAATCTTAGGTGATGTGAAAATAAAACTGGACAAGGCAATCATCAAGAAGAGTCTTCATGGTTAGACTTTCTATCTTCTGAGGCACAATGATGCCTTTAGCATTTGATAGAGAGGTGGGAAGCAGCAGTGAGCTGTGTGGGTCAAGAACTTGTGCTCTGTGGCTGGTGCTGCCTCCAGGTGCAGTTGCCACTTTTGTATTAAGGCTGGCTTGTCCTGGGGAGGCTCCCTGATGCTCTCTAGGCCACAGCCCTTAAAGTCCCCCTCTACATAGTAAACACATTCAGCCCTCTTCTCTCTGCCTAATTTATCCTTCTATAAAATGGACATGCGACAGCAACTACTTGAAAAAGTTAAAAAGAAAATTAAATAGGTGGTATATGAACCTCTTAGTGTAGAGGTTAATGAAAATTGGTCATGGTTATTAATGACATTGGTTATGTAACTTATTAGACTCCTTCAAGTAAGTCTCTACATCTACACAGTTATTCTGTGGATATTCAAGTGATAGAACCAACTATTTCAAATTGATTGGATTAGAAGCTGCAGAAGGTCTCTCCTTTGCTTTAATCTTGTTCTATTCTTAACAGGATTTCCAGGCCAACAAGGTGACATAGAAAAGCTGCTCAGGCTTACATTGTGATGCACACATAGACACATGCTGAGCATGAATCAGACATTCCTGAAACTATTGGTCTCAGGAATGAGTTCCCTTCATATGTGACAAAATTATCTCCTTTCTAGATTGACATTTAATAGGACGACTTTCATTCACAAGCCAACTGAGATTACTGAGCCTTGTCACAAAGTTTCTGATAGGAGATGGAGAAAATCGTTTTTGTTTGGCTTGTACTTGGGGGGACTAAAATACAAAACGTAATATTCATGGGATCCTACTTCAGAAATTAGTTGGAAACAGGAAATTTTTCTCTTTCCACAGTTTTGTTTTTGTAAACTAAATGTGATTCTATCAGCCCTACAGTGCGGTGGAAGTAAGAAAACAGTTTGAGAAGGGGCCAGAATCCAAGTATTATTGTCCCCTATGCCATAAAGAATATAGCATTACCATAACAATGTGATGTCCCATGCATTATAGAAAAGAATGATCCTGGGCTAGGGAAATAGATCAGCAGAATAAGTGCTTGCCTGGCAAGCACAAGGGCCCAAGTTCAATCCCCAGTTACACACACACACACACACACACACACACACACACACACACACACGAATGATCCCATGTGCCCACAGGCTGGGTAGGGTTCAGCTGAGCTTTGAACAGTGTGAGCCAGGTGTCCCAAGAGAGCTGCCCCAAGGAATGTGTGGAAGTCGCATGCATTTACTCAGGGCTCTTTAGGGATAAGATCAGCTGTACATGACGACAGTACTCACACGTGACACTTACAGAGAAGAACCAATCAGTGGCCTCTGAGCCAAGAATGTTCAAAATAAGAAAGACATTCCTGCCCATTTGCCAGTGGACACCGCACATTCCTCTGTGACCGTTAAGCTAGCATCCTACACTGAGCAGAGCATTTTAAGCAGACAATTTTGTTTACTGCTAGCTAGTGGAAGTATAGCATTTAGATCTCCCAAGATCCAGTGATTTTACCCTGTTTTTTTATGTCTTGGTGGTTCCAGGGATCAAACTCAGGACCTTGTGCTTGCCAGGTAAGCACTTCTTCAGGTAAGCACTGAGCTCTCTCCCAGGCCCCCAGTCCAGTGAATTCAATTATACTGCAGAACCCTGCAGAGTGACCTGGTTCCCCATGGGGGTTGGGGCACTGAATAAGCACTTACTTTGTGATGGATAATTAATCAGAACCAGTGAGTTGATATGGAATGGACTGAGTTTGAGATACATACACTTTTTAAAAAATGTTTTTAGTATAGGATCTACAGGGTTTCACTACATAGATTGGACCTGTAGTGATCCTTCTGTTTTCAGCCTCCCAAAGGCTGTGATTTTAGGTATGTGCCACCATGCCCAGTCTCAGGTGCCTTCTCAGCACTCTCTATGGGAAGAGCTGGCAATGCATACCAGGCATCAACTCCAGTCCCTGCACTTGCCTAAGCAGGTGCTTTAGTCCACTGAACTATATGGCCAGCCCAAGACACAGACAATACTATTAAGCCAGAGTTATATGCTTATCACTACAAACCTTTTCACATATGTGATTGTACCTACCTTCACAAAGTGAGTACTGCTATTTCAGTTTTATGTGTAAAGATAACAAAGCTGAAAACATTATCTAAAATACGATATTTTTTAATATTATGGCCAGCTCATCCTGCCCTGGGGGTGGAGCTGGTGAAGCATATGGTGTTGAGGATCAAACTGCTGTCCCTAGGGTTGCCTAAAATTGTTTAAGTAGGCACTTTAGATCACTGAGCTGTCTCACCGGCCCCCTAAAATATGATTTTGTCATGCATGTTTAGTTGGGACTTTAATTCATGTCCCTATCTCAGGACCAGTATTTTTTATACAAACCACCTCTTAATCTCTTTGGATGTTATAACAAAATACCATAAACTGAGCAGCTGCATAAAATCACAGTTTTATAATTCTAGGGGCTGAGAAATTCAAGATCAATGCATTGCAATTTTATCAACTGGTGAGGACCCACCTTCTCATAGGTGGCATCATGCAGTATCCTCATGAGTGGAAGAGGTCAAGGTGGAGCACTTGGATATGGGCATTAGTCTCTTTTATGTGGGCTCCATCATTACAAGCTGCTCACATTGCAAGAGTTCTTACATCCTGAGATCACTCTGAGGTTAAGATTCAACATACGAGTTTCAGTGAACATGAAAATTCAAATGCTAGTGAATCACTTTGAGAATCACAGCATCACTGAAAAAGAACACATTTCGGGAACCAGTTGGGAGGCAGAGAAAGTTATGAAATCTTATCTGGAAAATTGCTGGTCTTGTTAGGCAAAAGAAGGTAAGTGGAGATATTCCGTATAAGAACTTTTCCCTGAAAAAGAGTCACCTTGTTTTGTGTACAGCTGATCTTTGTATTTTATGCATTTTATGTTCAGCTTTGAGTGTTCTTTTCCCCCTCATTTTTTAATTTTACACTTCAATGTAGCCAAATTTCATTACAAACTACTTTTTGATTTGGGACAACTTTTATACAGCCCACAAGGATAAGAAATGAAATAAAATACATAGAACTGAGGCCTTTTTGTGGTTATCTGAGGCTGCAGCCTCTGAAAAGTGTGGGTGGTGGGGAACAGGCAGCTCCAAGACGGAGCTGCCTCGCAGTCATGCTGACCCGGCCAAAACAAACACCACTCCTCCTGACTGGTAATTTCCTTGCTTTGTTTGGCTCCTTATCTGCATCATCTCCCTTTCTTGGAGGCTTTTGTATCCAGGGAACAATAACAAGAGAAGAGTGCATCTAGGGTTGCAAAGTCTGATTATTTTAGTCTATTGATTTGTGATGCAGTGTAGATTTACTATTGGCTATAATTGACCATCAGTCAATAGTCACTTCAAGTCTTCAGGAATGTGTTTCCAGTGATGAGCTACTTTGGTTTCCGAGCATCTCCTTAACCTTGGTAAAATCAAAAATGGGAAAAGCATATAGCACAAAGCTCACATAAGTAAAGGGGGAACTAAATGACCTCTTTGGGTGCTTAATTATGTCTTCAGATACTTACATTTTAAGGACATTTAAGGACGTGTGGCAGAGTTAATGAAGCTCAATTCCACTTCTACCACTTTTTAGGTCTACCTAAGTCACTTAAATTCTCTGTGCTTCAGTTTTTCAATGTATGAAACCAACATAATATGTACTTCATGGTTTCTCAAATACTTTGTGTTTACATAAAACATTAAAATCATGCCTGGTGCATAGTGTTAGTTATTCCTATTTAAAATGTTTGGTTATTGAGATACATACTTTAGTATGAGACCAAAACATTTAAATTTTAGAACTAACATTATTGACATTTTTATGTAAAATATAAAAGTAATCTTTTTTTCCCAAGCTTTAGTTTTCTATATTTTGTCAAAAGTTGTAACCAGACACTAGGAGTCTGAGCCCTTTTTCTGTGTGTGATTGCTAGAAGACTTTACATTTTAAAATTTTTCTACATTTCTTGGAGCTATCATCCAGTGCTTTGCCAGCTGTGAGAAGAACTAAGGAAAAAGCTCACTATTGTCAGTCAGCAATAATATTTAGGAAAAATTTTGTTAGGAAAATGTTAAATCTTAGTTAGGGTGCCAGCTGAATTTTAAGCAACCTTGGCTATAAAAGAGCACAGAGAAAGTATTTCCAGAAAATTTGATCTCTCTGCTGTGTTGTACAGTATCTGTTCTCAACTATCCACATGAAATTGAGGAATAATTTAAAGACCAGCTATATTCTCACAAGATTTTTTTTTTTTATTAAGCAAGAGGAGCATTATCTTTCAGGTAGCATTGTAGATATAATTTCTGGTTAATCTTTTGAAGATGAAATTCAAACATATGTTTATTTTAGGTCAAAGATGATGGTCAAGTTGAAAATTATTGTTGACTTGATCCAGGTATTGAAGACTGCATGTTGGAAAATTTCTACTAAATTAGTAGTAACTCATGGAGCCAGCTTCCTGCAAATCCCCCAGGGAGCCCTGCATTATTGTGTCCAAAATCTCAGAAAAAGGCAACTAGGAATAGGCCTAGAGGTAGAAATAGACTACAGTACAGTAATAGCTGAGACTTTAGTACTCCACATTCAGCAATGAGTAGATCATCCAGAGACTGAACTAAAATACAGCACAATTAAATTGCACCCTTGACCAAATGGGCCAAATTTGAGCCATTTATTGGACAACTACAGAATACACAATCTTGTCATCTGTGCATGGAACAGACAGATCATATGCTAGGTGATAGAAAACTCTCAATTAATTTTTTTTAAAAATTGAAATATGCATATTCTTACCACAATGAAATACAACTAGAGAGCGACAGAAAAACAAACTTTGGAAACTCCCAAAATATATGGAAATTTAAAACACTGACTCTTGAACAACTTATGACTCAACTAACAAATCAAGAGAAAATTTTAAAATACCCAAGAGATACAGCAAAAGCAGTATTAAGGGAAGTTTGTAACAATTAACAGCTACATCTAAAAATCAGACAGAACTCAAACAACCCATTGCTCTTCTCAAGCAGAAAACAACAAGAGCCGAAATTAGGAAAGAAGGAAAGAAGCAATAAAGATGAGAGCAGAAATAAAATATAGACAAAAATGCAAACTATCAGTGAAACAAAGGACTTCTTGACAAAGGAAGGCAAAAGTGAGGGACCCTTCACTGGCCTAACAAAAACAGAGGGAAGTCTCAAATAAATAAAACCAGAAATAAAAAGGAAGCACAGTAACAGACATCATGGGGGCACAAAGACTCATCAGAAATTACTGCGAGCAATTAGATGCCTGGATATTTGATAACCTAGAAGAAATGGAAAATTCCTGAACACATTTGCTGTACCAATATTGCATCATGAAGGCATTTTTAAAAATCTAGGCAGAAGACCAGGCTTGGTGGTGCACCCCTATAATGCCAGCACTGGAGAAGCTGAAAACAGGAGGACCATTTTAAGTCCAAGCTGCATAGTGAGCCCCTGTACAAAATACATTTAAAAAAAAAAAATCTCGGCAGACTGCGAACAACTACTAACCACTAACAGCATTGATTCACTAATAAGTGTGAAATTAGTACACACAAACTGGATGTCTGAGCATTGCCTATTTCTGCCTATTCTTTTGTATCACAATGGACCACTTATAGAGCTCCCTATCACGTATGAAATGACATATTATCCTCCTTCTTCTGTTCCTGTAGACATTGTTGGGGTAAATATATTCCTTTCTGTGAGACTTCTTAAATTCATGATACTATAACAGAGTATCTAAGAAATGTACTTGTATAGAGAAAATGTTCCTTTTGGTTTATGATTCTAAGGGTTCCAGTCTGAGGTTGTGTTGCCCAAAGGATTTGGGTCACTGCTGAGGATGCACGTCATGACAGGAGTTTGGGGTAGAGCACAGTTGCTTATAGCATAAGTAGGGACGCAGAAGAGGGACGCAGGAGATGGCTGAGGTCCCCAGTTCCCTTTGAGTGCATGCCCCAGTAACCTAAGGACCCCTCATTAATCCCACTAACTTCATAGCACCTCCTCATAGCATCCCTCTTGGAACCAAGTATTTAAGACATGGAGCTTTGAGGAACAACACCCTTATTTTAAGAAAATGTTGGTTAACAAGTATGTTGGAAACTTTGAAAGAGGGTCTGAGGCAAATTGAAGGGAGAATTAGAGAAGAGTAAGTATTTTAAAAATAAGCAAGGGGCCTGGCGGGATGGCTCAGTGGTCTAAAGCGCCTGCTTGGGGAAGCTTGGGCGGCTTCAGGGACCGCGGTTCGATCCCCGGAACCACATGCTGCGCCAGCCCTGCCCTCGGGGCGTGCTGAGCCGGCCATGAAAATGAGTGAATAAACAAACAAAGGTTCTGAAACAATAAATAAATAAATAAATAAATAAAATTAAAAATAAGCAACCTAAGTCTAACTCAAACATTAATTTGTTTACAATTTCTATCTTGATCTCTCACCCAAGTTTTCATTATTTAGTTGGGTATATGATTGAGTAATGATATCACATTCAGTTTGTGCAGAGCAGTGTCCCAAGTGCTTTGAAGACAGTTACATAGTTGCTGCTGTGTTTCAGAGCAGAGCTATATTTCATATTCTGGTTCCTTTATATCACCATACAGTATGCAAGATACTACACCTCCTGGAGATCTTACAGTTTAGAAGAATGAGTAGTTTAAACCTTGAGATGATGCCATTATCAATTAAAAACTTCTATAAGTAATGGACTTTAACAAAAACCTTGCTTTTTCATTTATTTTACATCAATTCATTCAGTATCTTATAAAAGCTTTCTCTGTGTTAGGAGTTGTGTTACCCCTGAAACATGTTCCCAGAACCTCTCAGTGCCTGAACTTGCTCCTCCTTCTCCTGTAGGAATTCACTGCTTTGTATTTCTCCCTATTTTAGATAACTCTTCTCACAACTACTGAGTAATTTCTCATAAAATGCATTTAATGTATTCCAGATTCTTCACTTTTGCCTGGGAGCCCATTTACTATGTCTCTGTAGCCTGGATTTTTTTTCCCTAAAGGCCGAATTCCACTCTCCTTTTACACAGACGCCATCCTGACCCATTGGAGTGTCTCTCCAATTTCTCACCAAATTCCCACGGAGGTGTCTCATCTGAAGTGCCCCTTTTCTTTCACAGCTCCTGCCCAGGCTTTGATACTTCTTCTACTTTTCCTTTTTGTTGCTCATAAGAGACTCCACTCATTCCTTTAAAAACACACATACATTTCATCCAGTTTCACTATAGACAGATGTTACATATTTAAAGTACTATAGTGAAGAAACAGGGTCAAAGGAGTACAGCCAACAGCCCCAGTTGCAGGACTAATAATAGACAGTGAAAGCTGTGAGCTGCTACTGGTATCCTACAAGATCCTTTATTATTTGTGAAATTGCTTGGAAACTCATCATTGAGCTAGTGACCACAAAAACGATCAGTCAGGTGTGTTTAATGAAGAAGGCCAGGGCACAGATGCTTAGGCCCTCAGTGCAGGTGGCACAGGTCAGTCTTAAGGACCAAGTGCTGAATTCTGCAAGGAAACTAAGTTTGCAGAGTTGGCCACCGCTGCCTCCTCAAAACTCCATCTCATTTTGTGTGTATGTTTATTTTCTCATCTATATCATATTTTACGTGTTTGCAAGTTCCTAATTAGGCTCCGAGCTTCTCAAGTTTGCAAATTGTATCATCTATATTTCTGTTTCATCAGCACTCTGCAAAGAAAATATCTAAAAAAAAAATAAACAGCGGAAATTAGAATACTTTCATAAATAAACCCAATGAAAGATATTGAGACAATACATATGTAAACATTCCTCTAAGGGACATGGTTTAAGGCTGTAAAAAGTAAAGAGCCATGGTCTTGTTGAATAAAAACCCAGAATTTCTACTGAAAGATTTCCCCAAATTATAAAAATCCTCATTGATGTAGTAATGAAAATATCAAGATTTTAAAAAGCGACCAAATTAGATAAGAATCAACATGTGAGAATAACTTAGAATATTCTAATATATAAATAAAACAGACTCATAGATACTACCAAGTATGTGAAATTACTGAGGAGCTGAGAGACTACTCAGAAAGCTCATTTAGCTAGTTTTTTTGTAAAAAAATAAAATTAAGCCAAAAGCCTATTGAATGTTTTATTGTAAAATGAATTATCAGAAATATATGCATTTAAATATAAAAATTCAAGGGTCGAGGGAGACTGGGAAGTTACTGTTATTTGTCACTCTGCCATGCACACTGAGCCCAGGTTCCCTGAGGACAAGGTAGATCACCCTTGGCTGAAGGTGGGCATGGTTGTTGAGTGGAGCCACTGCCACATTTTCACCCTCTGTGCCCACCATCACTCTGGCCATGAGGGACTTTAGATGCCCAGAACAAGACAGATGTCCTTGAAGATGGTGGCCCTGGATCCTTGAGGAGGGGATTAGTCAACCTCGAGATGTAAGCAAGGCCTGGAGAACCCGGCCACCCCGGCTGCTCACAGCTTGGCTTCACCATAGTTAAGGACAGTCTTCCGGGATGAGGAGATAGCTCTGTGGCACAAGTGCCTGCCTGGAAAATGCAAGGTTGTGAGTTTGAACCATAGTCCTGAAAAAAAAAAAAAAAAAAAAAAACAGAAAGAAAGAAAAGGACAGTCTTCATCACAACTTGATTTGGAGATGCCTTCAGTCGCCGTAGCCTTGGAAGCCATCTCCGAAGGTTCTGCTTGCCTCTGGTTTCTGCTGTTGCATCCTAGACTACAGGGGAGGATTCCATCTGACCCACAACCGTTTTACACCAATTTCAGGATGGCTATGGCACCCCTCCACAGTGAGCTACTGGGAAGACTTCCACATTCTGTCAGTGGGTTCCACTACACCATCGGGGTGGCCAGGTAGCCACCATCTCTGGACCTAGCCTTATTCCAGCCTGCCATGCCTACCCCTTCGCCAATTTACCTTCCAGACTAGATCGAGAGCTACCTTCATGGGCATCCTCTCCTCTGCCACTTGTAGGCAGGTGCTGTGGAGAAATGCTTAGTTTTCTTTAAAAAAAAAATGTATTTCAACACTTTTGGCTCAAGTTGCCCCTTTATAATTGCCTCAGGAGTAAATTCTCAAAAAATGACAGCAGCTCTTCTAAGTCCCATGAAAGATTAAAAAAACAAACACCCCCCCACCAAAAAAAATCAGGGGTCTGGTGAGATAATTCAGTGGACTAAGTATCTACTTAGGAAAGCATAAGAACCAGGGTTTGATCCCCAGTCCCACATGCTGCGCTGGCACCACCCACCAGGGCATGCTGAGCCAGTGACTGAGTCTAGGCATGGTGGCACATGCCTGTAATCCCAGCACTGGGGAGGCTGAGACAGGTGGAATACTGTGAGTCTGAGCTGTGTAGTGAGACTTTGTGCCAAATAAATATTAAAAAATTCCAAAAGCATCAGAAAAAATTATTTGCTTCATTTTATTTTTTATTGCAGGATTTAGTTCTGCTCTTCTATTGCACAGCAAGATGATTTTAATTGACAACAATAAACATTTTATTTTTTTACGAGTAGGAAAATTTACTGGAGAAAAGGAACTGGGAATAGTAATTGGAGAATGGGGAATATAACTCCTGTGAGATAGTAGGGTTCCAACATGGCTGTCACTATAATACATATTTTCTCAAAACTCTGCAGTAGAAAAGACTTTAATACTTTTTTGGGCCGGGGATACAGCCCAGAGGCATAAGTGCCTGACTGGCAGACACAAGGTCCCAAGTAGAGCCCTTGTACAAAACAAAAAACAAAACAAAACAAAACAAAATCCTTTTTCTAATTCATATGCTAAGTGGGAAATCATAAATTGTAACTTTTGTATTCTGAAAACCTCATAATGTCCAAAGAAAATGACACTTGTGAAAAACATTGGCAAAATATAAAATATACCCCAGAAAAATGTCATATTCTCTTTATACACAAAGAAGTCTACAAAGATAAAAATGAACAGACTCTTAAAGCAACATTTTACTTAAAAAAAAAAAAAAAAAAGTCCTAAAAGGCAAGAAACCAGGCATGTGGGATCCTGAAATTCATTAACTATGTGAATTTAAATAACAACAAGGCATCAATTCCATCTATCATATCAGAAATGCAAAATCATTTTGTAATAGCCAATGTTGGCTAGAATGAACAAGGATGCCCAGACTATGTTGCAAAACAATTTGAAAAATATGACTTCTTGTGAGTCAGAAATCCTACCTTCTACCCATGGGATTTAGCAACTTTGTTCTTACAGTCAGTTACACCAAGGTGCATGTGCCAAGATGCTCACAGGTGCCCAGAGAGAGCCATGCACCAATGTTCAATAGAGAAAGTATATCCAGTACCTATGAGCTGTGCTAATTTGCAGCTGTGATTAGAAATGGATGGATGTGATTCTTTAAAGGGATAGAGGACCAATGTGATTAGATAATTAGAAGCAAAAATTGTAAAACAACTGCTGTTATAAATAAAAGGGTTAGACATATAAAATATACATACATTTTCCCAAAAAGGCAAGCATGAAACTGATAACATGGTTGGCTGTCAACAGTGATAACAGATTGGAAAAAGACATGGCCAGGTATCAGGATCTAACCTGCTTTTTCATGGTTTGAATTTTTTTGAGAAACCTAACCAAAGATATTTTAGTAGATTTTCTTCCCCTAAACATGGCAACACTTCTTACCTCTGTCATTCTAGACTGAGACTGTCATCCAGGAATAACTTGTTTGTTCTAAGATACCATGTGTCTTTCTGGTAAGTGGTGGATCAGGAAATTGAAATATTCATGCTCACTGATGTGACAAAGCCCTTGGGGGGGTTACGTTTGATATTTATAGTTTGCTCTGACAGAAACATTGAGATCTTCTTGTGCATTTTACAGCAAGGATGTTTCTGGCATAAACAGGTGCTGGCTGCTGCAGTAAAGGATGGGCACCTCCTCCAGGAGCGGCGACACGCTGGCACCCAGGGGCACTGTTTACTTTGGCATTGTGTGCATCATACTGTTTTCTTTGTCTTTGCTTTGTGCACTTCCCTTCAGGTTTGGCAGAAAAATGGATTTGACAACATTACCATCCTCTCTGTTGCTTCCTGGTAAGGTAAAAAGAGGAAAGCGTTGCCTTTCTATGTGATGTAATTGCTAAACATGGAAGCTTGGCTGGAGCAGTGTAATTACAGGTGCAACTAATGAGGTGACTGACTTGTGATTATTATGCTGAGTCAGAACCTTGGAGATGGGGAGGGGAAGGCAGGGAGGGAGAGAGATGTTCTTTATACTGTGTTTTTTGAACTCCAAGAAGATTTATTTTCAGGATTTCAGGCAACTTCACTTATTTGAATCAATAAAAGTAGAGCTCAGCTACCGAGCTTCCCAGAGAGAACAGGGTGAGGATAAATACTGAACACTTCTAGCTATGCTTCTTTGAGTTTCACACCATTAATTTAACAGTACTTTTCCCTCAAATAATGGTGAGTTTTAAAAATATGGTAAGTTCTTAAACTTATACTTAGTGATAACATTTAAACAAAGAGCTATATGTATAGTGACAGCTTTAAAAACATGTGGCTGTCATACTAAATTTAATTTAATTTATTTTGGTATTTTAGGGAAGGGTCTACAGGGTGTTCAGGGTCTCGCTACTAGATCGGTCTTATAGTGATCCACCTGTTTACAGCATCCCAAGAGCTGCGATTACAGGCATGCACAACCACGCCCAGCCTTAACTGCTGTTTTAGGGCACTCCGGAGGCAGGGCTGGCACAGCAGGCCAGGGGTTTGAACCCCTGCACTTTTATCTGCCGAGCTATTTGGCCAGCTTTTAAATTTTAATTCATAGTCATAATATGCAGTGTTATTAATAAAAAGGAAAAATAAAAATGCAATAAAGAGCAGAATCTCAAGTATTTTAAAACAAAAAATTAAATACAGTAGTTAACTAGCTGTTGCCTAAATATAACACATAGTTGCTCAGTTTAGGACAGAACAGCATCAGAATTCAGCTCCATGAATTTAATGGGAGGCCTTGCTTGGTCTGAGAAAGTGGTGTGCTTTTTCCTCTTTTTAAAAAGTATAGCCGTTCATAAACCTTTCTATAATTTATTTGTTCATTTATTCACTAGTTTATTTGTGTGAGACTTTAAGACCCTTTTAAAGCTATTCTAGCTTCAATGTTAACATTTAAAGGGCATCACAGCTACTTAGCAGAAAAGGAAGGAATTTTGGAATAAGAACATGAGAAATCTGTTTTAATCACTTCTCATAGAAGAATTTAGCTATTTTGAAGGAGTTTGTATTTATATTTATTAAAAGTAGATCATGTTTGTGTGCAATAATACAAGTGATATAAAAAGTTAGATGTAAAAATGAGAGTCTCTTTCAATTCACTTCTATATCACTTTCTGGAATTAAACTCAGTTACTATATTAAATATTATACCTTTGTCAGAGATTGGCTTTCTTGGTTAAGTTTTTCTGTACTTTTATTGGTTTCAAAAGAATTTATAATTTATTAAAGCATTTTTATGAAAACTGGTTCTAAATCCTTGCCAGATAATTCAAATATCTGATTCATCTTGGTGTTGGCTTGGATAATTTTTTCTTGATATGATGGGTTACATCTAACTGTACTGTAGATTTTTTAACAACACGCGATATTTTATTTTAGTAGGCAGTAACCTGCTTAAATTCACCAGACATTTCCAGGTTTATTTTATGTGCTATATTTCTAATGATAAGTGATTTTTTAAAAAAAATGTACCTGCCTTACTTTGCTTGTTTTATTTTTATTTCTTTTTTTCTTTTTTTCTTTTTGAGACAGGATCTCGCTATGCAGTTGAGGCTGTCCTTGAGCTCACTTTTGCAGCCCAGGCTGGTCTCGAACTCGCACCGATCCTCCTGCCTCAGCCTCCCGAGTGCTGGGATTATAGGCGTGCGCCACCACGCCCGGCTACTTTGCTTGTTGCTACACCCACGCCCAAAGTTAGAGAAGGAGAGGTGCCTTTGGCTTGCGGTCGGTAGAGGTTTGGGGTCACAGCTGGCTGGCTCCTGGGCGGGGAGGCAGAACACAGGAGCAGCAGTCCGTGGTGGGCAGAAGGTGGTGTGTGGAGGAACAGCGAGGAAGCAGGAGCCACAGACAGTGCTGGCGGCAGCAACAGCAGCAGCAGCAGCGGTGGCCTGCTCTTTGTCCCATGGGTTCCGTCCAGGCTACCTGCCCTTGAGGTGGCTGGCACTCTCACCCAGGGTGGGTCTTCTTCCTATTCGCATCCAGAACCGCGACAAATCTATCGGTGGGCTCATTTAGCAAACACTCTAGACCCCGTCACCTCTGAAAACCTCTACGTATGATGGCGTGTAGCTTTGCAGTGGTTCCCAATCTTTCTAATGCCGTGATCCCGCAACACAGTTCCTTATGTTGCAGTGACCCCAAACCAAAAAATAGTTTTGGTGACGACTTCAAAACTGTAATTCCAAATAAATAACATTTTCCAATGGCTTTAAGCGACCTTTGTGTTTTGGTTGTTCGACCCCCACTGGGGCCGTGACCCACAGGTTGAGAATCGCTGCTTTAGGGGGACATATACACAAACCAGAGCAGTACCCTTCTGTGGTTGTTAGTAAAATTATTGTTACATTCAACCATTCTTTTTTATGCATTTAGTACAGGGTCTGCAGGGTCTCACTACACGGATCGGCCCCGTAGTGATTCTCCTGTTTTCAGCCTCCCAAGTGTTGGGACTACAGGCACTCGTCAACCCCACCCCTCTCTCCAGAGATGTAAGGTATTTCAAAGCAAAATTCTTATTATAATTAGATTCATTTTTCCAGCGCTGCCTTCTTACTTGATTTTGGTGAGACAGGAAAGTCTCAGATGTGCAGGGACAGAGAGCTTCCCTGGCCAGGTTTCATTCTGGGCCTCCTGTTGCTAATGCTCCTCGATCATCAGCCTCTTCATGTAATGAGGCCTCTCCCCTTAACAGTATCTTTTTGTGTGAAGCCCTGAGTGAGCCACTTAAATATTATTACTATTAGACTTCACATATCTCAGATCTGACAATACAGAAATGAGAAGCTAGAAAATTTATATGATCTAAACTCAGACCACTTTAAGTGAATGAATATGGATGTGGTCTCAAGACTGACTCCAAAGTCATCACTCTTGTTTGTTGTGTCCCTTTTGAAAGCCGCAGCATTTCCAAAGGAGAAGTATGAGAATGTGACCCATGAGAAGCACTGGGTTTATTCCTCAGTAGCAAAGCAAAACAAAACAAAAAGTCTTGCTTTATATCACAAAATGTCAGGGAGATAGCTTAATGTAATAGTGTATAATATCGAATGCTTTCCCTGCAGTGATGGTAACAATGCCTTTTAACAAAATAATGCATTGTTATTAGCTCATTGAACTCTAATGGAGAGCGCTACTTCCAAAGGCAATAATGTATTTTGTACTACAGTGACTTCTGCCCTGCCCCCTGCTGTGTTATTTTCTTTCCTCCAAGCTGGCAGAAGTATTCAGCAAAATGAGGAAATAGTGGAGGGCACAGCTGAATCAAATTTTGAAACAAACAGCCAAAGATAAGCATGTCACATGAGAACAGCTCTTAATTGTTCCGTGATAATTCACTCAAAATATAATGATGTTGCTAGAAAGAATGAACTAGTTTCTTGCGGATTAAGAGAAAATCATTTGTGGAAGATGAAAGGGCATCTAGCATTTGAATAGACAGAGAAAAGAACTGCAAGAACATGAAATTACTTTTTCGCCTGATAAGACATTTATCTGTGTTTCTCTATCCTCATGCTAAATGAGGTCTAGGAGATAGAGTCCTTTGAAAGCAGAAATGACATTAGGTTGGAGTTCTGTTCTAACCATTTAGAAGACAGACATAAGTAAGCACTGGAGTGATTCTGATTACTAATGACAGACTTCTTTTGCAAAAATCATCCTAACTAGGAGTGGGTTTTTTTTTCCTACTGAAAGATGCCCAGAACTTGTTGCCAAAAACCAAGGCTACACTCTCTCTATATAAGGAAATAAGATGTACAAGTAGCTTTCCTTCACTGGAAGAATTTGGGACCCGGAATATATTAGTTCTACCCATGCACCTAGTGTTCACACAGATTTCAAAGCAGATGGTCATGGTAATTTGCTCTGAAGATGTCTAAAATCTTACCGATTCACTAGCTTTTTGGGACACTTCATGCTATTAGGAGATGGGTAATATAAAATAGATGCTGCATTGAACTTACTATTTGAGATTCCCTGCCTGCACTTTGTGTCCCCTCTGGTGTAGAATCTTCACATTTCTGGTGGTCCCTCCAGTTCTCCTGTCTTTCTTTCTAAGTAAACAGCCAATCACTGGTGTGTGAGCAGAATCCAAGGTCTTTTCAGGAAAAAAGCACAAGAGCACTTCTAAATATTTTCAAAGTTAGTAATAAAAACTCTTGGGGACTTTTTGGAATAAGGAAGAAAATGCACAGCTTTCAATAAGGTTGTTCTCAGAAATATGGGCCTATCAGCTATTATGAGAGAGGAAGGGCCCCAGGGTGAGGACTGAGAGCAGAGGGTTTAAGCTCTAGGTGGAATTGCAGAGGGACCTGCTTTGATACCAGCAAGTCATGGATAAGTAAAATAACATGCACGCACATCTGATAGTCACATTCCTGGGCTCTTCAGAAAATTGGAAACTAGAATAATGAACAGTGGAAAATAAACATGCACGGAAGTTAGACTTCCTCCAGAGTCCAAGGCCTTAACCAACAACAGAGTCAGAAAATTAGTTATTAGACAGGACATCGGGCAGTGAAGGCAATATTCAATTAGATATTGAAGGCAATATCTAATATTCTTGATAGGAATTTTAGTCTTTCAATGAGATTAAAATAGGTTTGGAAAGAAGTAAGTGTAAATTTTTTGAGGGGACAGTGTTCTCATGTTAGAGCTTCAGGAACTCATATTATTAAATACAAATGTGGTTTAAAAATTATGTGATATTCAAGAAAACAACTTACCATTTGTGATTCAATAAAATATAAAACATATTTAGGCCAAGAGTACTTCAGATACCGGTATTACTAGATTAAAATATGAAATAACAGCACCTAAAATGCTTCAGGCATAAAATCCATAAAAGCTAATCAAGAAAAAGGGAAAGAGGGCTATGAAAAATAACCCCTCTTGCTCTTTTTCTACTGCTTTGTGATTTGAGTGAACTATTCTAGAAAAGATAAGAAACAAGGTTTAGGTCCGTGCATGTGTGTGTGTGTGTGTGTGTGTGTGTGTGTGTGTGTGTGTGTGTGTGTAAAGGGTACATTGTGTGTGATGTGGTATGTGTGTTTCTGTGTTTCGACTTATAAGAGTAAACTATAAAACAAGATAATTCCTGAACTAAGGCCCAAGTGAAACCTAAAACCTCAAAAGATACTATATAAATAGCAATTCAGATAAATTTATGTAGTTGTCAGAAATCATTACTGATAAAGAAAAGCACTCATAAAGTTGAAAATTTAATTCTCCACTCTTGGGAGTCTAAATCTTCCCCACAATTCCTGTTTTGAAATTTACTCCCCATCAGGGCAGCAAGAAGTAGGGCCTTGGGGAAGTGACTGAGCCATGAAGGCTCCTCCTCCCTGACCGGATGAGGCTCTACCAAAGGGCAAGGAGGAGGTGGGTTAGGTGGCTTTCCTCTTCTTTCTCTCTCAGGCCACACAAGCACACAGTGCTTGCTTCCTCCAGAGTGTCCACCACTTCAGAAACTGTGATCGGGCTATGCCACGGTGCCGAAACTGTTGGTGTCTTGGCTGTGGACATTCAGCTTCTAAACTGTGAGACATAAAACTTTAAAAAATAAATTGGTCTCAGATATTTACAGCAGTATAAATGGGATAAGGGTTGCATAAATTAACCTTATACAAATCAGATATTGCTTTATTAAATAAAATATAAAATACATCTAATTTTTAAAAATCCCATATATTGAAAGCTAGGAAATATACCTGTGGGCATAGAGGAAGCCATAAAACTGGAAAATATTTAACTGAAGAAGATATACTATTTTCAAAGCTTGCATACATTTTTAAGTTATTGTTATATTTTGTTAGTGCATATTAATATTACATGATGATTAAGCTTCTCTTCTTTAAATGATTAATTACCTTTCAGGTTTCTCATATAATAGAAAATGTGCTATTTACCTTTCTGAATCTGGCTAATTTCACTTAACAATTTGATTTGTAGCTCTGTCCATTTTCATGGGAATGACTTCACTCTTTTCTGGCTGAATAATATTTATATATATTTACACATTATGTACATTAATTTTAGCACATTTTATCTATTATCTGTTGCCAGTATCTAGGCTCTCGCTGTTGTTCAGCTGCTCTGTGCTGCACGGCCTTGTTATTCACCCAGGTGTGCCATCTTGAATGCCCTTAAGGAATGCACCCAGGAGTGGCATTCCTGGGCCTTATGGTATTGTTGCACTGTTTATGGGAAATCTCCACAATGATCTCTTCAGGGGTTGCCAGGTCACCTTCCCATCCAAGTTGTAGGAGGTTCCTTTCCCTTTGACCCCTGCCAGCATTCATTATTTTCATGCACTTGATTACAGCTGAACTGAGAGGAGTGAGACTGATTACCAGTGGGTTTGGATTTGCCTTTCTCTAACGTTACTGAGGTTGAACAGGTTCCATATATTATCTGGGCATCTGAATTTGTTCCTTTGAGAAGAACTTGTTCTATTCATTTGCCCCACTTTTATTGAGTTTATTATTTTATATAGATTAATTTTAAAAGTTCTTAAATATTGTAGTTATTAAAATAAAATGAAATAAAATGAAAGCATCAGCCATGGTAATGAACACCTGCAATTCCAGCTCTTGAGAGACTGAGGCAGGAGAATTCAAACTTGAGACCTGCCTGGGCTAAAAAGTGAATTGAAGGCCAGCCTGAACTTCACAATGAGACCTTTTCTCAAAAAAGACAAAAAATAAAATAGTTATTAACCCTCAACATTGTGAGTAGCTAGCAAAGACTTTTCTTTCAGCCAGTGGGTTGTCTTTACTGCTGTTCATTTCACTTTGTCAGGAAGAAGCTTCTTAGCTTGGCACAGTTCCATTATTGATTCTTGATATTATTCCTTGTGTTTCAGAGTCTTATTTAGAAAGTCTTTCCCCATTCCTATGGCTTCAAGTGCTTGCCCTATCTTCTATCAGTTTCAATATTTCTAGTTTTAGATACAGGTCTTTGACCCAGTTTGATTTGATTTTAGTACAGAGTAAGAAATAGGGATCTAATTTTAATTTTCTGTATGTGAGAATCTCCATTTTTCTGAGTATGACCTGTTAAAGAGACTATATTGTCTCCGGCATGTATATTTAGCCCTTTTTTGGTAAAAAAAAAAAAAAAAAAAAAATTCCACAGATGAAAGTGCTTGAGTTTGTTTGTGTCCTCTGTTCCAATGGTCTACAGTTTTGCTTTTATATCAAGGCCATACTATTTTTTTGTTACGATGGCTTTATATTATAACTTAAAATCCAATGTAACCATGCTTCTCACGTGACTCCTTTCGATCAGTTGCTTTGGTGATTCTAGTTCTTTGAAAGAGTAAACAAAAGAGAAAAACTCTCAGCCAAGTTAATCAAAAAGAGAAAGAATTCAGCAGAGCATGGTGGCCAGGGTACCATCCCTGGCCTGCCAAGCCAGCCCCACTCCTGGGGCACGTTGAGCCAACCATTGAGACTGGGTGTGGTAGTGCGCGCCTGTAATGCTAGCACTTGGGAGATGCAAACAGGAGGATCCCTGTGAGCCCAATCGGTGTAGTGTGGCCCTGTAGACCCTGTAGACCTGTGCTAAACTCATAAAAAAGAGAGAGAAGCAAAGAAAAGACTCATATTATCCCAGCACCCATCTCCAACAAAACAAAACAAAAAAGAAGGAATTTTTTTTTGGCTGGCTTAGGCTGCTTTAAGGGCTCATCTACATGAGCAGGTGGAGGTGGGGATTGAATCACAGGCCCCTGTGTCTGACTGAGTTTGCCCAAGCAGGACCTGAAACAGCTAAGCTAACATGCAATCCTCCCTAAATAAAATGATCAAGGCAGATAGAAAGGAGGGACCATTTTGTAGTGCATATACGAAATAGGATAGGTATACAGCTACTTTCTCTTAGTTCAAAGAGAAAAAAGATTTGTACTAATATTGTTAAGAAGAGATAGCATGTCTGCATCTTGTCCTCTGAATAGCTACTATGAGGATGATATGCAATCTGTTAATTATCGTAACTGTTTTACTAACTTGTTTTGAAACTGTCTCATTGCTACTTCTTTCTTGTTGAAAATAATAAAAAATTTAAAAAGAAATGAAAAATGTAAAATTTTAAACCTAGTTTCAATCAAGTTTTGTTGTAAAGGGATGCTGGCATGTGTCAAAGGACTTTTCAGCATTTATTGAGATAATCAGGTTATTTTTATCTTTGACTGTATTTGTGTAATGCATAACATTTTATTATGTATATAAATTGGGCCATCCTTGCTTCCATGGTGATAAAACCAACTTAGTCATGGTGCATGAGCCCATTATGATGATGTCGACTAATGCTAATAAGGATTGTAGCACCTATATTTGTCAAAGATAATGGTCCAAAGTTTCACTTGGCTGTTTAGATCTTACCTCATTTTAGTATCAGAGTGATTCACAGAATAAATTTGGGAGCATAGTTTCACTTTCACTATATGGAAAATTTTGAGGAACATATTAGTTCTTCTTTAAAGTTTTGATAGAATTCAGCTACAAATCTGTCTGGTCCAGAATTTTTTCCTGTTGGTAGAGTTATAATTACTTTTCCAAACTCATTGCTAATTGTTGATCTGTTTAGATTTTGTGTAACTTCTTGATTCAATTTAGGTAAGTCATATGTGTGCAGAAATTTATCTATTTCTTTTAGATTACATTTGTTCCAATTTTCTTAAATATAAGTTTTGAAAAATTTCTAAAGAGCTTCTGGATCTCAGTGATATCTGTTGTAATTTCATATTTTCCAGCTCTAATTTTATTAATTTGGGCTTTCTCTCTCTTTCTTTTGGTAGGTTTGGCTAAAGGTTTGTGCATCTTGTGTATTCAGTTGCATAAATTTCCATTCCAATCTTTCTTATATCTTTCTTTCTACTGATTCTGAGTTTGTTTTGTTTTTGCTTTTCTAAACTTCAGAAGACATGACTGGGTTATTTATCTGAGTTTACACTGTTTTTCTACTGTAGCTTTCATGGCTGTAAATCTTTCTCTCAGAATTACTCTAATTTTGTACTATAGATTCTGACTTAAAGTCTTACTAATATCATTTGATTCTGTGAATTTTAAATTTTCTCCCTAATTTTTCAGTTGTCCATTGATGAGTTAATAGCATATTATTCAATCTCCAAGTATTTGTGTAGTTTCTCTTGGTACTGATTACTAGAGTCTACATTTTGGTCTGATAGAATATGTGATATTATTTCAGTGTTTTTGTTATACTTGATTTATGGCCTAAAATGTAGTCTATTTTGGAAAAGGTTCTGTGACATGCAGAAAAACAATGCATTTTGCTATTACAGATAAAATCATCCGTATAGAATTTATTAAGTCTATTTATCAATATTGCAACTTATGAAACACAGAATGTAGTCACCAAATTTGGATCAGCTACCCGACATGAAAATGTATCCTAATATCTACCTGCACATGACATGGTGGCCCCAAGTTTATTTTCGTTGTTGTAGGAAGTTAATGTTTTTCTAGTCATACAAGCCAAATGGCCCTATGATGAATATATGATGAGCACCTTTCTCATATTTCACTGCCTGTTATACTTCCCTTGCCTGACATAATTCTCATTTTCTTCACATAATCTTGGCTTAGACAGATCTTTTTAAATTTCCAGAAATGGGAAGGAAGATGAGAGTGGGGATCTGGGGTAGAGTCATCAGGTGTAAAAGCTGTGCTTTCATGCAGTGTATCTTAATATAATTTATGTCCTTACTTCCTTTGATGAATGTGAGCCTCTAGGCAGATGAGTGGAGCTTGAATGTGAAGCTCCAAGACTGTCTCTTACAGGAATCTTGGTGTGTGGGTAATATTAGACTGCCAATCAATCATACATTTATAAAATTTGATCCTGTGGAGTTTTATATAACAGAGAATCAATGGAGCATACAGAATTTACCATAGATAAATTAAAGGAATGAATTGGCCAAGCTATTCTTTCCTGTTACCTTATATGCTAAGCAAATATTTGAACATTCACTGTGTATAATTCTGTGTATTTAAAAAATAAATTCTGAAAATTAATTTTAGTAAAAACAATAAACCTAAGCCTACTAATCAAGGTGAGACAAGTTACCAATCTTAAAAAGAAAAAGATTACTTAATTCAATTTAATTTCCTTTACTGCCCAATGTTAGTTCTCGGCATCATCCATATCCTCAGGTAACAAAAATGGTTACTTCTAGAAATCTGATGAAAAGCAAATGTTTTAATGAACAAAGTTGCCCCAAGACTTGTGAAAGCAAGTAAGAGACAATTTTTTTTTATTGTAGCAAAGCTCTTACTTCCTAGAAATGTTCTTTAATTTTCTATGTAGAGTAAATCGATTCTGTCTTATAGTGTGCTATCATATTTGTTCAACCAAGAATTTTAACACTATGTGCCAGGCACAATTTTTGGTGCTCGGATTTAAAACTTAAAATCTGTGACACCAACTTAGTCACTGGGCTCATGGGGATGACCAAAAAGTGAGCAGCTATCATTGTTTCACTTAGTCTGACCAAGCTATACCAAAGTTAACCACTGATAAAGACAGTTTTAAACATTATTGAAGATTTGTCAGAGAAGTGATAAGATGGGGCTCTGAAATCATTCATTAAGCAAAAATAAAATCACTCACCTTCCTACTCAGAAAATAAAAATAAAAATAACCCACTGGGTCCCAGGGGGAGCTTGATCCTGAACTTTCCCGACCTCAGAACAGCCAGAAACTCAGCTGCTCTCTATCTTTGTCAGTGCCAGGCTTATTTCTTGGCATCCAACTCTGTTTAATTTATTCTTAGCGGCTCTATATGCTGCACAAGTTCTAGACATTTTAATTTGAAGCAGTCACAGATCTTAAGATTTCCAAGAAGTATGAAGAGTAGTTTTAAATTCCCCCAAACTTTTCAAAAAACTTTCAAGAGAGGCAATAAAGTAAATTGGATTTTCTATCTCCTAGCGACATTTATGTGTCAAAAGTACCCCCTGTAGCCCAAGGTTATTCATCATAACTCCCAAGATTTCACTACAGTTTATGGCAGTGGAAAAACACCCACATGGCCCTGAGTGCATATTCAATTTATGAGCATCAAAGGAAGGCAGATTTAGATACATTAAAATGTGGTTTCTGTGTTTATAATGATATGCAACCACATAAAAGTAACATACAGAACACCTTGTACTACCAAATAGCTGCAGGGACATCTCGAAGTAGTAATTATCGCACTTTGGGAACATCAGATTAGACACACACATAAATTAAAAACATTATTAATTCAATTAAAATGAGTATTTAAAAAGTCTGCCTCTGCCAGTGGAAAGAAAGATGGAAGACTATCAGATAGTTGGGAGTTGTTCAGAATTCTTCCTGGCTTCCAGAAATTGAATTGGAAACAGATGTCTTCCCACAAAGTGAAATGATCTTATTAGTAGATGTTTCTTTAAATGAAACAGAATGACAAAAATGATTCTTCTGTGGGCTTTGAGTCAAAGGAAAGAAAATACTGGAGCAGTTCAAAAATATGATATGTCTTAAATTTTATAAGGAGAGAGTAATAATTTAGAAGGAATTTTCTGGAGTACTAGAAAGAAAATGATAGTTTACTTACAATTTATTTGGTGACCATTTTGATAAACAGGAAGAAGTGGACAATGAAAAGATTACACAGAAGAACACAGGCCCGGATCTCTTTTTCTTTTCTCTTTTTAGTTCACTTCAGACATTTGTATGTTTATTTTTCCAAAGTCCAGAAGTACCAGAACCAGAATTTTAGTTAAGAATTATTCAGTATGTGTTCTGAAAAAAAAGAAAAAATACTATAGCTTAAAATAATGAATTTCACTTTATACGATTGGTTATCTGTACTGCTCTTTAAAAGACTTCCAGCATTAGAAAAGATTAGTCTTTCAAATTATTAATGGAAGTCACATATAGAAATGATTAGGTATAGAAGATTTTTCAAGGAGAAAACTTTCTTCAATCCTAAAATATTAATGAAGAAGCAGATTATATGGCATTATATCACAATAGCCTCTAAAATACTTTTGCCAAAATTGATTCTCAGTGAATATTTCTCAATTTTTTGTCCAACCGGACTGTAGCGAGGGTAAGTGTAGTAGGCACCACCAGGGGGCAGCAGAGGCTGCAGGATACCAACACCGGGCAGTGGCTACCAGCTGAGGTGGAGAGTCTTGCACAATTTCTCCAGTTTTGTGCCCTGGATCAACCAAGAGTGGTCATCAGAATGGACAGAAATTTCCCCCCTTTTTTTTCTTCTATGTAGATCAGAGAAGTATGTGGTGAGGGATTTGTGGCAAAGGCAGGTTCAACTTCCCAAAGAATGAGAACGAGTAAGAAGAAAAGGAGAGAAAGGGTTTTCTTTGCAGTGGGCAGCAAAAAATGTTTATGTCCAAGACAGTGCGACCTTTCCCATGGTTGCTCCCAGGGCATTCATGGACATAAGACACGAGGCCTCTGGAACCATCTATGGAGTTATCTGGGCTCATCTTCTCTAGTCACATGATAGGAAGAGAAGCAAAACCATCTGAGCTCCTTTCCTAAAGTCGCCTAGCTAGGACGTGCACACTGTGCTAACCTTTCGTAGACACACCGTGGCTCTACACTGTCCTACTCTGAGTGCTCACTATTCTTTGTTCTGTCTCCAAATGCAGTTACTCCCATGCTTCTAATTTATGCCAAAGATTTAAGTAATCACTGATGTCCCAGTTTGCTAACTTTTTTGGGGGGGTGGGGTTACTGATAATTAAAGTCAAGACCTTGCACTTGCCAGATTTTTAATATATTATTGAAAGCACTGATGATAGTTAGAGCTCAAAGTCTTCATTCTTGCTCAAACATAGTCTTTTTTGAAGCAGCATTTCTTGCAAATTACCATTTTCTCATTATATGGGGCTGTATAAATTTTCTGTGAGTCTTCCAAGATCAAATACAAAGAAATACACTTACTTGTATCTTGAGCAAAGCCGAAGCTAAAATATGAAAAAAGCACTGAATAAAGCCTGAGATAGCAAAGAGAAATAAGCACAGACGCTATTAACATGCTAGACAGTGATGCTTACAAGGCAAAGTTTGCTTTTGGTTCACAAGTTTCATATTATCGAAGGAAGTTTCTTCAAGAACAAAATAGATTAATAGATTTTTCTCCTCTCACAATCATTACTTCTTTTTCTAACTCCTTTTGGAAAATGACAATCTCCTCTCCCAATGAGTTTAAGAAATTCAAGTTTCATTCTGAGTGGGTTTGGGCTTTAGAAGATTTAACAGGGAAAGATCAGCTTGATTTATGTTTATCAGGGAGGATTAGGACTGGTCGGTAACGGATAGATAATAAGAAGCAAAGCAAGAAGATCGACCAAGAAGCTAAAGGCTGATCTCAGAGAAAGATGATGCTACTTAGACTGTGACAGCACTGACAAGGACAATGATACTAATTTTGGTATTCCTTGGGATTATAGTCATCTTTCTTCAACATTTTTGCTCCCTTCTTTGCATCCCACCTGTCTCTTTGTTTTTCACTCATGAAAATACATAAAACTAATCAGAAATAAGTTAGTAAATGCCTCTAAGTCTGGACTATTCATGTTTCCAGTTATTTGGAAAGCTAGCAGAAGGCCTTGATGGCTGATTTTCATTGTAGAATGTGTTTTGTTTGTGACTCATTTCTAAGTATAATGTTCGTCACACTTCTGCCTTCTTGGTAATTTAATAATCTAATCCAGTGCAAGACAGATCAGGATTATGTAGACAATAGAACAGTCAAGCTTTCTTCTACAATGGAGTGGGTAAATAGACACAAAATTGGAATAAATGAGAAACATTACTTTAGCAAGAAACAAAAAAGGGACAGTGTGAGTACTCAGTGTTCTAATAAGTTTACTGTCTCTTGCTGCAAGGTTTTATTGGTCATAAAAGATACAAAGAAGCTTAATCTCAGGTGTTGTGGCAGCTCAGAACAGTGCACTAGCTCTACAAAAAGGGAATGTTGGGTGAATATTCCTTCTCGCTATGAATTGGAACCTCAAACTAGCCAACAGACTGTGAGCTTCATTCTCTTCTATTTGGATAAACTTGAAATTTTCCAGAATTTTGAAGGATAAGTTGGCATGATTTGGTGGCTTTTATTATGATAAAATAAGGCTGTCATTGTTATGTGGCTGTGTTGCTACTCACTTGGATGGCCTATGCAAACCTCTGCACTGCTCACCTGCCCTGGATCTTTCTGTCTAGTTTATATTCAGTATTGCTATTCTCACATTATTCTTATTCCCCAGTCATCATTTACCAGCTTTTTACTTTAATTTTAGCAGTTGCCTTCATACAGACCATCTATTTCCTAATACAAAGTTGGCAATGAACTCTATAAGACTTTTGGGTAGACTTGAGACTGTATTGAGCTTAGGTAACTGATAAATTGTTCAGTCCAGACACAGCTTTAGTGCAGGCCATAGTAATAATTTACCACATTTCTTAAATCCATGCTCAGGTTTGGTTTCATTTGATTTAAAACTCTGGGACATACACTTCACAGTAGAACTTAGCCTGCAGCTATTTTCTGTTTACAAAAATTGACATGAATCAGTATTCCATCCCTTTCTGCTCGCCTAGGACAACCACAAACATCTACAAAAGGCACATTTGATAATGTAAGTACAGGCAATGAGCAGTGTGAAGCTAGGCTGTGGGAGGTTTAAATGAAAGGAGCAAAAGCAACAAAAAGTCAACAAAGACAACCCATTCAGAGCTAGGCGATCACAAGGAACTTGAGGGCTTTCCTAATTAGTCTGTAAATTCTGATATAAAGGAAAGGTGCTTCCGTTATAAAGTGGTGGCCAACAGTGTGGCATCTGTCCTGACTTGGAGCACAGAGACTTATTGGGAAAGACAATGATTAAAAAAATCCTTTATCGTGTCAACTTAATGAGAAGATGTTCAAGTTAACATTGGAACAGCATTCTATCTTTAAACTTAAGAGTACACAGCATGGGTTAATTTCCTTTTATCAGAATAAAGTTTTATCAAGTGTAGCATCCTAAATTACCAGTTAAAGTATGGTAAAATGCAAGCAAATGAATTCAATCAACAATTGAAATCAGATTTTCAGGCCCAAAATGTGTTTCATCCACACAGATTGGTCCCTTGCTGAATAAAGAATTTCCATGTCTCTAATATTTTCCTCAGTTACTTCATGCACCCATAAAAGCTAAATTTGGACAAACTTTATTTGGATCTTCTGTAGGAACATGGGAAGCATCAAAGAAATAATTCCAACACTACATGAAATACTATAGAAATGTCTGTTTAAATATCGACTATATATATGCAAACTGCACACTAAAGTCTTGAGTGCTTTCAGATACAATTGGGGCCATAAACATTTGGCCCATATGTGCTCAAAGAAAAAATGGCACGTTCAAGACTTTTATTTCTAGGATGAGAAGAGTGGAGGAACCATCCAAGATAAGGCAAATATCTCTGACCATATCTGTTTAAACTTGTGCTTTGGCACAAGGCCCAAAGTCTGGCTTTCAAATATTACTTTTATATGCAAAGGCAGTATAGCAAGACAGTTTTGGGTATAGAATAAAACTTTTACACACGTTCTTATGCTTTTGCATATTCAAAACAAAAGTTCTAGTGGACATGTTAAACAGTTTGCCACATGTAAATATTTAATCCAGTATCAAAATTTTTCATTAAATAATTGTAAAGTACATTTCATTAAAGTGAATCTATGGGACATAAAATTAGAAGTTATAATTTCTAAATGGCCTCTATAGACAATGCCTTGAGCAATTATTTTGTAAGAGTAATTGAATCCTTATATTCAATGTGTTTACTGAGGAATGGAATTATCAAAATCCTAACAGTTGGAAAAATCTTACAAGAAAACTGTTTTTTCTCTATAAAGTATATTAGAGTGGAGAGGTAAGAACTGATAGACTTGAACAGGTTTAAGAGCTGTCCCACGCAATTTTAAGATACGGAGCTTATTTCAATTCAGATAAACAAAATTATAAATCAAATTGTATAGTACTTATAAGGAAAATATGAAAATGCAAATATTGACAGAAAAATTAATGATATGAAACACTTTGTTTTACCACAATGTGCTGATGTTTAGAGAGATCCAATCATTTCCAAGTACATACAGAAATCTCTGCAGATAAAATGAGCTAATAGAGATTCGATCCAGCAACCAGGCCAGGCATGTGAGGTAGACAACCCTGGGCCCATCGGAAACTCATTACCCAAAAACCAGACCCTGCATGTGATATATACCATTCAAGGCCTACCAAAAACTCATTCCACCCAGCAACCAGGCCCACAGCATGAGTGAGACCTCTCTGGGCCCACCTGAAACTCATTTGACCCAGCAACCAGGCCCAGTGCACCCAGTGTGAAAAACTGCTGCAGCACTCTCTGCAGAGAGACTAGAGACAAGACCCCCCTTCCCCCAACAGAAGATCCAGAAGCAGAGCATCTTGCCAGAGTGGTGCAGCAGATTTGCCTCCAAGGGCTGCAACAGGAAGAAGTGGAGCTCAGAAGCCAGACCCAAGCCACACCCAGCTGGACGACTTTGGACTTGGTAGATCCAGACCTGGTGATAAGGTAAGAACTCTATCAAAGATCTACACCAAAAGTCAGAAGGCAGGGCTATGCAAAATGAGAAAAAGAAGGACCAAAATACACTCTCAGGCCCCAAGTCTACCCAGAACAAATACAGGAGACAAAAGCATAGAAGAAGTTGGAAATTACACACCTGAAATCCCTGAAATAATAGCATCTGAAGTAAAGAAACAACTGCAGAAAGGCATAGAGGAAATCAGATCAGAAATAATTTCTGAAATAAAGTAAGACATCCTACCTATAATAAAAGAAGTACTAAGTGCTTCTGAAGACAATGATAAAAAATAAAGGAGAACAGAAAATGGATGCAATCCTTGAATGAGCAATATATAAAAGAAATAGAATGTATGAAGCAGATTCAAAGTGCTATACAGGAACTTAAAACCTCAAACACAAGCTGGCAAAACCAGTTCAATGAAAGTGAAAATATGCTTTCAGACCTTAAAGACACCATTGCAACTAGTGAAGAGGTAAGAAAAGATCTTTTAATAACAAGTAAGGTGCAAGAAAAAATAATTCAACATCCGCAAGACGATGAAAAGATGAACAATGTAGGACTAATAGGCATCAGTGAGAAAAGGGTCTGTAAAAATGACATAAAAAGAATATGGGGAGAAGTAAGAGCAGAAAACTTGCCAAATATGGGGGAAAATTGACACTTGAGTAACTGAAGCAGATAGAACACCAAAAAACATCAACCCAATTAAAATCACACCCAGACATACAATAATCAAAAACCCAGACATTCAGCACAGGAGCAGTATACTAAAAGCCACTAGAGAGAGAGAGAAAAAAAAACAAAAAAACAAATCACATTGAAAGGAAAACCCATTAGAATAACAGCAGATCTCTCTTTCCAAAACATCAAGTCAAGAAGAGCATGGAGCAAAGTACTTCAAATCTTGCAAGAAAGCAAATTCCAGCCCAAATTGCTATACCCTGCAAAATTCTCTTTCAAGTTCAATGGAGAAGTGAAATACTTCGAGGACAAAGAATAACTAAAGAATTTCGTGATGACAAAGCCAACCCTGCACAACTTACTAAAAGTTATTCTAGAGAGAGGTCAAAATGACCACAACTCCATGAGGGAGAATGGAAATAACCCACAAAATTGGGCAAATAATTAAACACAGGAGAAAAAGAGGTATATAATAGCAGCTGTTCTTTACAGCAGCAGAATATGTCTATCAGCATATTCCACAAATGGACTTCTCCTGCACCCTATGGATCATGATTCTATCTGGGTCTACAGGGTGGATATCAAGGAAATAACAGTAACTTAGTCCCATAAGTGACACCTGGCTTCCAGTAAGCGTCATGGACACTGTCCATGTGCATGACATATTAGAACTTTGTGTGATATCCTATCTCCAAAATGTAATAAGTTCTGGTCATATATTTGCAATTCCAGTATTCATGTTATGCTTTATTCTTAGTAATTCTTCACTGCCATGGAAACATTTTCTTAGTTGATATCTTTGTATATATTCACCTATTCAAATACTATGTGAGTACTCTGAATTGATTAGATTCATACATATGATACACAACATTCTGGCCTCTATGTTGGAATCATGACTTGACTTGAATTTTAGGGTATTATTTTCAAATATTTAGTTTAATTTTGATTAATTAATTCTCTAAATATTGTTTAATTATATTTTTGTCTTATGACTCATACTATATCTCTTATAAGACATGGTATGATATTTTCTCCTAGTATTAGAAACCTTAAAAGGGAATATATATATATATATATATATATATATATACACATATATATATGTTTAAACAAGGATACACATATATAGGATAGATATATAGCTATTTTGTCTTAGTTCACTGAGAATAAAATTTTAGAGTAATATTGTTTAGACAAGATATCAGGTTTGCACCTTTTCCTCTGAATAACTACTTTAAAGACAACAATATGCATGGTATTAATGGTAACCATCCTACTAACTTGTTTTGAAACTGTTTCATTGCTATTTTTATCTTTTTTCTCATTAAAATGAATAAAAAACAAAAATTAGAAAAAGTGAGCTAATGGAAAACTTTTAAAGTAATAAGGTACTTGATTTCTTAGCACCTACCTATTTTCAAGAAATTCCTGTTAAGAACCAGAATTTCAATTTGTCTTGAAGTTTTGTTGCTATTTTTTGTTTTGTTTCATTTATGTGTTTGGTACGAGGTCTCACTACACATTCTGACTTACAGCGATCCTCCTGTTTTCAGCCTCCTCAGCACTGGAATTATAAGCATGTGCCACTACACCTGGACTCAGTTCCTGGCTCAGCATGCCCCAGGGACGGGACCAGCATACCATGCAGGACCGGGTATGCAACCCTGGTCCCTGACTTGCCAAAGTACTGCTTAGTCCACTGAGCTATTTCACCAGTCCTTTGTTGATATTTGTAAATGATTGTATTTTAGGAAAAAATCCTTCCTACTAAAAGAGTAAAGGAAAGCACCATGCATATAGTTTGTTTGTTTGTGTTTTCTTTTTTCTTGGTGGTACTGGGGATTGAACTCAAGACTTTTTGTTGTCAGGCAAGTGCTTATTCTACTGAGCTGTCTCCGCAGCCCACCACATATAGTTTGTAAAACAGAACTTATTTCAATTATTCCTACTTTCATTTACAGCATGAAAATGAGGTTGGCCCATTTCTCCATGTAAACTTAATTCCCTAACCTCATCGAGTTCACTGGAGATATATATCTGAGAAAGGAAAATGGTACTGCACCTTTCTAGCTGCGGAGTGGTTTTGCAGGATATCAGCTGATACACATGTGGAAAACAGCAAGACACAAATTTTGGATTCCGTGGGTTTGTGCTACTAGGTGAACTTCTTCCCCTAACTCTGGTAGGCAAAGGCACTTGAGTCTGTCCACAACCCCTTTCTGGTGAACATGCATGATCCTCTGCACTGTCCTCTCTCAATGTGAGTTTTCATATTACATATATGTGAGATAATAGACTGTGTAGGCATAGTATATATATATGTATATATAATATTACTATTTATATATTATAATTATATATTAATATATGTAAATTATATGTCATAATTAGGCATATATATGACAATTACTAATGGCTTTAAAGTAGGTATTGAAAAACTAATGTGCTAACAAAATCAAAGCCGAAGTCAGCACAGTAGAGATATTTCATAAAGAAAACAAAACAGAAAAATAAATTACAGTGTCATTGTAGTGGCTGGGCACCAAATGGTTATAACATAAGTGCAGTCATCTAAATAATGACCTAACTAATAAATTAATAAAAACACAGAACACAATAGTTTTAGGGAAGAAAGAACAAAAGTGGGTTGGGAAATTGAAGTTCTTTGAAGAGCTGTCTATAAGCCATGAATCCAGTAAGTGCTTGCACCAACAATGGTACATGGATGCACCACCTTGAACCCACTTATTTGTTCTTTGAGTTAAGATGATTAATTGGTTGTATAACATGCACTGTGCTAAGCACCAGGAATGCAGAGACAAATCATCAGATGACAGGTGCCTGTAGTTTCCTACTTATGGTTTGGATCCACTAATTACTGTTGCATTCAAGAGTCTCAGCGTGCAATCACTTTGCAGGAGTGGTGGCTTTGATGAGACTAGATATGAAGGAAAAAAAAAATACACGTGCCATTTTACAACCAGCGAAAGCAGAAGTGGGCACTTCTGCATGACGAAGTCTGATGAGCCTCTCCCTGTACCCAGACATAATTCCTAGAATAACTCAGGCTTATCTTACTCTCAATACAGAAAGTGCAAAATAAACATTTCTAAGCCCAGAAGGGAGAGCTGCCCAGAGTGTTCATCTTCCTCCATGAAAATGAGACTTGAACAACTCAGGAGGTTTCTAGATTTTTTTGAAAAGCACAAGGATGTGCAAGAATGACCAAACTAAGGCAATGATGTGTTCTATAAATGAATTAGAAATCTTCATGGATTTGATCAGAACTGAAGAACATATGTTATGGTTTATGTATAGTTGTCCCCCCAAGTCTCATGCAGTCATTGGGCAGGGACTTCTATAGATTGAGACTTGACTCATGAGTCACTGGGATTATGTGTTTTAATACTGATCTAGAGTTTGAGACTTGATCCATGATCCCTGAGATTATGTATTTTAAGTACTTCTGGGATTATGGGTGTACCCTAAGGTGGATAGTTTGAGTCAGAGAGCCTGAATGTAACATAAAGAGAGACAGACTAGCACTGTAGCTCTCTGCTCCCTTGGTTGTTCCATTGCCTCTGTCACCATTGTTGCTGTTTCCACAGCCATGAACTGGATGCTCTCTGCTCTGTTTCTACTCAGCCTTGGGCCAGCTGGGTATGGACTGAAAACTCCAGTAACTGTGAGCTAATAAACCTTACCTTCCTTCATCTTGAGGGTTGGGTATTTGTCCCAGCAACTAGTAAAAAGTGTCTAAGACAACATACCTCCTAAATTTCATGGAGGAAGTAGTCATTTTTTGTTTGCTTCTACTAATAGATTCCCAAGGATCTGACATAGCTTTAGTACATATGAACAGATAGCTATGAATAGATTGATGACAGTTACAAAGATCTTATTGATATCGGGGAAAATGAAGGATATGAAGATGGTGATCAGTATATATTCTTCCATTTCTTCAATCTATTTCCTGTAAAGTCTATCTTCTTGATTGTTTCTCTATGGATTCATGCTTATTTGGCTTTTCAGATCTACTAAGTTATGCTATACTAGAAAGATTGTTTTTATCCAAGACAGCATGCAATGAAGCATCAGATATATGCATGAAATGCCCATTAAATGTTAATAGTGTTCAATAAGTATTTGAGATATTGCACTGAAAATGTTTCCTTTCCCCCATTAGTAAGGATTCAAAAACAAACTCAATAACCATTATTCTAACTTTCATTAATTCATTGTGTAGTTATCTCTTTGCAGGATTATCAAGAATCTATGCTTTCCCTTTGGCTGACTGGATAAGGTCCAGTATAATTTAAAGAGCTAAGAAGTCTAAATAAAAGAGATCTTTAGTATGTAGGCATGTAATATACTGGCATCCATATTTTACAAAGTGCTGTAGAATAGGTGGAAAGACAAAAAATAACATGCACTGGGTGACTGTCCTGAAGATGCCTGTCCTCTGGTGTCACAAGACAAATGCTTACCTTTATATTTATTTTTCCTTTGTTTTCCATATTCTGCATATGCTCTTGGTTGGTAGATGTCTCAGTTATTCTTCAGTAGTCTGGAAGATACTTTCTTAAGATAAGTGATCATTACCATACTACTATGTCCAGTTCTTGTTCCAGAGGAACTGGATGAGTACAGAGTAGACTTTGAAGAAATTACCAGCCCAGTGGACCCTCTTCTACCCATATAGATTTATGACTCAGAAAGGGTATAACTTTTGATGTTGATATTAGAACTCAGGGCATGTTTCAGGCAGGAGCAGCACTGTTCTGCATGCATAGTAGACAGGAAAACCTGGAAAACATGTGCAAAAACAAAGTTGCAAGCATCAAATATGCACCTTGATTTTGCCTCAGCTAGTTGGAGTGGGTCTCTGCTACTCATACCCAAAAGAACCTTGACCAAAGCTAAACTGATCATTTTTTCACAGATCAAACAAGTATTTAACTAGGAACTTATATCTTATTAATAGACATTAATTAATACAACCTGGGCTTGGAATTCACAAACATGTTGACATTTTAGATGTGCTCTTATCTTTCATAAAATAGAGCCATCTGGTAGTAGCTCTGATCAAAGCACAAAACATTACTCAAACTAATGCAGAGCTTTTGAAATGATCGTATGAAGAGAATGATCTGTTGATTGTCTAATTGCTCTTCCCTACTATTGAATTAGCCAGCATTTTATCTTTAACAGAAACAATTATAAAGAGAAACATTTACCAGCCAATTTAAAGGTTAGACACTATGGCATGACTAATGTCTATGAGAAAAATAAGCACCAAAGTGCTGCATTGTTGCAATGAGTATAATTTATTTTTCCAGCAAATTCTTGGAATAGTTAACTCCTCCCTTTCCACAATGAGTTCATATGTATGTCTTGAACCAAGTAATAATTTGACTCAAAGCAAAGTTTTTAGCTTTTGCTTTTTTTTCTGAGAAAATATATATTTTTAAAATAACAATACTCACTGTTCACTTAAGACATGTAGCTTTCAGAAGTGAAGATTTTTCCCTTTGATGATTGGTTTTTACACCCCAGTAACTTTCTTATATTGGCAGGTATAGTGAGAAAAAGAGCCAGAAGTTCCAAAACTGGAATTTGATCCCGAGTCTGCCAGACCTGGGGCACACTAAGACCGCAAATGAGACTGGGCATAGTGGCGTGCACCTGTAGTCCCAGTGTTTGAAAGACTGAAAATAGGAGAATTGCTGAGTCCAATCTGTGTAGTGAGACCCTGTAGACCCTGCACACACACAAAAAAGATAACAGAAGTCCAAAGAGTGGCAATCATATTTGAAGTGCCTGTTACCAGCACCAATTGTCCAACTGCATCCCTGGGAGCTGAATCTGGGTGACGTCTTAACTGCCTTTGATTAGTTACTCTTAGCATAGCTCTTGCCCACACTCAGTTCTTCTCCAAGGCCTTTCCATGTATATTGAATGTTAGACACTATGTGATTTTTGTATTTTTTGTTTTTTCAAATAAATCAACTTTTTTTTGGCAAGCTTGAAGCTGTTAAGACTTTATACTTTGTAATGCTTCTTTCCTAAATACAATACTGAAAATTTCAGGATACAAGATTGATTGCCTGAAATCAGAAAGACTTGTCAGATTTGTAGGGGGGCTATAGCATTCTTATCATGACCATATAACAGAAAAGCATTTGATACAGTGCTTATGTTTTCCAAGCCAAAATACACATCTGTGTTCCTGGGATGTCCTGATACAGATACTGTCCATTTCTAGCTAAATGCTGTGGTCTACCACTGGGTGTAATAAAGACTGTCGAAAAGCACTATGAACTCAGGCTGGTGCATGTGCTTTACCACTTGTAATGGTCAGTTTATTTTCTGCAAATTGCTTATTGAATTTTGTGCATGCTATTTCTCTTTGAAGAGTCAAACTTTCCATACAAAGAAAGAGAACACTATTTGCTCAGCATCTATTATAACAACTTTGTCTCTTGATACAATATAGAGTCATATATCAAAAAATGTACCATAATTGCCCTGCCCAGAACACTGAATAAGAATCCCCTTAGAGTTTGTTTTTAAAATGAATTTCCAAGTGACTCTTAACTGGAGTGAGATTTGAGAATCATTAACTTAGAAAAAAACATAAGCATGAAGTGCTCTCCAAATAACAGTGGTTTACTGAAATTTTGTGTTTCCTTAAGAGGTAATTAACTCATGAGCCTGGAGTGCCTTTAGCATACAGTAGAAAGATATCTTTTGCTGTCATTTATGTCCTCTAAAATGACTTTATATCTATTTCTAGGGTTTCCCTCAACTTGTACCAAAGTATGTTGGAGAAATCTCATTCATTAGGTAACTTCAAACCAGAAAATTCAAATAAATACTGTTTTTTTTAATGTCTTAGAAAAGGAACATTCATATCAGCTTACTGAATCAATGTCTCTCATGCATGTGTTTCTGTCTATCCTCTCTTACTCAGAATTACTGCACATCTGTAACAACCAGAGTACATCACTGGGAGTTCTAAGATGCGGTAGGCAGATTCGCAAAGAAGATTACAAATTTCCCAATTTGGTGATATGAACAGATGTGCTAGGCCTATGGACGTCAGCATTAACATGATTCTAATGGAAACAGAAGGTGTTATACATTACAGGCATTCAAGTGCTACTGCAGGATAAGACAGGTCACATTTAAATCCTTACAGTCACTTTTGGCGTCTATCTTGATTACTTCCTTTTCATTGCTGAGATGAAATACATGATGCTCGGAGTTAAAAAGGGAAAAGTTTATTTTCGCTCACAGTTTGTAGAGATTGCAGTGCATAACTGGCTGGCTCCAAGGCACAGTGGCATGCAGAGGCATTTCAGAGGAGAAATGGTATGTGGCAGGCAAGAGGTAGCAAAAGCACCAAACAACAACAACAGCAGCCCCTTTCCATCTCTTATGCTCTATTCAGATGTGGCCCCCTTAATCCTAGCAACGCAGCATGAATCTATCATGGCATCACATTCTTGGTTCCAGCACCACACACTTTAGATCCAGCCACCTCTGGAAAGCCCCACCTAATGCCAAAGGAGTCTTTGGATATGTATCAAGATATAAACCATAACAGCATCATGAACAGTTACTTAGGTCTGGGGAAAAGAGAATTGGCACGAGGGAAGGAACACTTTCTGTCATTTTTTAAGCATCTAATTGCACTATCACTCAAGAATAGTGAGTCCCTTGATAGCAGGAGCTCCTCTGAGTTCTAGCATCCTGTTTCTGTCTGAATGTGAATCTGTGTTCATGATTTTCCCCTTTAGTATCCTCATCGTATTGGATTCCAGTATCACCAAGAGTCCTATTTTAACTTCTCCAATTTTCAGGCATGTCTTCTTAAACCTTTCAGATAGAAACCCCTCTATTTTAATCCCAAAACAAGACAAATAGCAGATTTTCAATGAAATGTATCTCTATATCTATCTATCTATCTATCTATCTATCTATCTATCTATCTATCTATCATCCATATCATTTCTTTCTCTATCTCTAGGAACTATACCTTCCTTTAGTTATAAATCATTTTTCAATTTCTTTACAAAGCAATACTACATATTCACTGTAAAAGTTTGAACATATGTCAATGTAAAATTTCCATTCAAAAGATCAAGATGATCTTTTTGAAGCAGGGCATAGACTACTTCACCATTGGTTCTGGCACCGGGAAGGTTTAAAATCTCACTATACTAGGGAAAGTGTAAGAGAAGTCTTGGGTTTTTCATTCATAATATAACTTGCACTGCTCGTTAAGCAAGGGGAATTATTTCTGTCTGCAAAATGTACTAGGTAATTAAGAGACCAGGCAGATTAATGGTTTGCAAACAAAAAGGTTGAGGAGACATCTCACTTTACCATGATTGATGGCCTCCAAGTGGAAAACAACAATAATATGCCTGTCAAGTGCTTAACAATCTTTAAAAAATGACACTCCAGTTCCCCAAGCGTAAGACTTTCTAAATTCTTTCCGTTTAAAATTATTGTATCCAATCATGTTATTTTTGTTTTGAAATCTTTAAAAAGCTGTGGAAAGATACATTTAATGCAACCTCATGAGAGAAATCATGATCAGCATTTCTAACCAAAGAACAATTGTGGGAGGAGTATTCTTCTCAACAAGACAAAGAACAATGCCAAGTTTCTGATTTTCAAAGGAATTGCTTAAATAAGGCACAGAAATGAACTGAGTGGGAAGAAAAAAAAAAAAACCAAGTTACGAAATTTTCTCAAAATACTTTCAAGTAAAAGAAAGTATAGAGTTTAGATTTGGAAATATTAGGCTGCTAATTTTGAGATTTTTCAAATTAAGATTACAAAGCTCTGTACATTTCCTTCATATTATGAACCTCAATATTTATAATATTTTATTCAACTAGAGGTAAATATTCAGAAGGCTAAAATAAAGTCTTAGCTTTTGCTACTTTTATGCCAGGGATAAATTAATACAAATTCAATATTACAATTTAAGAAATGAGAAAAACAAGACCCCTGTTAATTTTGTGATTCCTTGATAGTTTGCCTCCTCCTTAGGAGTAAAATTTACATGAAACTCAAAACTATATAAAATTTGTTTAAAATTGTTCTACCAAATTATGATAGTTTTAGTTTAGAATCTCTCTTTTTTTAAACTTTTTTTTTTTTTTTTTTGTCATTTTGAGACAGGATCTTGCTTTGCAGTTCAGGATGGAGGCTGGCCTTGAGCTCTCTTTTGTAGCTCAGGCTGGTCTCAAACTCACACCAATCCTCCTGCCTCAGCCTCCCAAGTGCTGGGATTAAAGGTGTGCGCCACCATGCCTGGCTAGTTTAGAATCTCTTGAGAGTGATAAAAAGACACATTTAATAAAAACTTCTTTAAATAAAGCATTTGTACATGTAATGAAGGAACAATTTAGGTATAGATTGCATATATCATAAGTAGAACTACTCTTAGGAATGTAGGCGGCTTTCCAACCAATATAAGTGCTGGAAAAATTGCATTCTGTGAGGCATATTGTCTTAAGACCACCAGGACTATTTCACCTGTAGTAATAATAATACACTTTAAAGAATGCATGACAGAAAGAGAATTATTAATATAGGGAAAGATTCAAATGGATGCTCCTGGAAAGTGTGCATGTCTAGCTTTGTTCAGAAAGTACTTCATTAGGGTGTAGGAATAAGCCTGTTCCTCAGAGAGGTTGGAGAGGTATTATGCTTCTGGGAAGTGTTATTCTTCTGTGCTTGTCATGTAGAAATAAAAGGCTAACTGCTTTTATAAATGAAATGTCAGTTTTCCACCTACAATTTTCTTATCTGCAAAACAGAACCATCTAGTGAGTAATTTCTACTTTCCTTGTCTTGAAACATTTTTTCATGTTTTTCCTGGTTGATACATGAATTCTACCTACTATATTATTCTTATTCCTCTCACATGGTCAAGAAATTATACTTAAGTGGTAAAATTTCGGTTGGAGACTAGGTCCCTAAGGAAGGCAATGAAAAAGCACAAGGTCCCCAAAAGTCATTTAGGACGGAAAGGAAAACAAAAAGTGGATGATGCTAGGGATAATTTAATGTAGTCCTGTTCTTTGGGAAAAGTTCCATGGGTTTGAGTCATGACAAAATCTTCTTCAAGGAGCTCCATATGAGAGAATCATGTGTAACACTGTGGTGATGGGGCTAGCTGAGACCTAGCTTAAGCCAAAAGTAACTTCTCTAAGCCAAAAATCTCATGTGTGACTGAACGATCTTGGATTGAGGTGAGTCTGGTTTATATTTGTTTCCTCTCATATTACTATAGAACTTCCGACATCCAATGCTTCTAAAAGGGTACCACTGCTACCCCTCTGGGTTAGGAAAAACAATTAATATACAGGACAACTTATTTCTCTTCTGTTGGTTGTCTCTTTATTACTTTATTCTATTGTGTGGGTTACCTTAATTTTTTCATCTCACTCTTCTTTTGGAATTTGAATTCACTTATGTGTGATTTTCACATTTTGCTTGAACTTTCAAAAATGGCATCATGTATTTTCTTCATGCATCTAATATTTTCTATTATTTTTCAAGGGCTAATTTTAGTTCGCATGCTTTTCTTCTCCTTGCATTCCTGTCTTTCTCTGAGCCATGGTAGAGACAATCGTGCCTTTTGAGTGCTTGTCTTGTATTAAGAGTTAGAGGTTTTCCTCAAACAGCTGTCTTCTAGTTTCCTATATTTCTGATTTCTGAGGCAGTAAAGTTTTGTGTCTGTATTACCAGCTATGACAATAGAGGATTTCCAAATTGTTCATTTCCTTTTTTGATCAGAGAAAGTTGCTAGTCTTCTAAAACCTCTAGTCTCCAGCCTTGAACAGGGAGCATCAGCTTGTTACAGTGGGTGGAGAGAACTTCACAGTTGGCATGGGTGCTGAACTCACCCCTACTCTCTCTAAAACAGAACCCTTCAGGCACAGATTCTACATGGAATAACTTTGCTGAAATTTCAGTAGTAATTTAGGTTCATGGCTTTTGTTGAACACAGTGGCACAGGGATTGGTCCCTAGATTACTCCATTGGTAACCTATGAGCAGTCCTTCTTTGTGTCTTTTTTGCTTTGTTATGCTTTGGATTCCAGCTTCTATCTGCAGCTCTGCTTTTTCATGAGCTCTGTAGAGAGAATCATTTTGTTTCCTGTGAATATTACATATCAGCTGTTAAATCATTGATCATTCCAAAATCTTTGCTATGTTCAAAACTGTTGTCCCAGAGCCTAGCATTATTACAGCTTTCTCTTCCTTTGCATATTAACGAGTTCTCTTGCTTACAGTCTTACTAAGATCATCTAAAGATGGCTGAGACTTCTGCTGTGCTTTTATGCAGACTCAGGTTTAATTTTAGTAGTAAAAAAGAAAGGGAGGCTATTAAAAGACCTCGGCAGAGTATCTCAAAACACTTCCCTGCTTGGTGAAGTGACCTCTTCCTATCTGATTTTCCAGCATCAAAAGTTTTCTATCAATCCTATGTCTCAATATCCGGGCAAAATAGACCTCAATTTCAGAGAGAAGAAGGGTCCTGTTTCTTTTTCCCATATCCTCATTGCCTGTCCTGCCATTATTTTCACTCCACATAGGAGGATGTGACCTAGAAGTGCAGGCACAAAGTTATGCAATTATCTGACTGCTTTCACCACATGTCCCAGATTCTGAATTATTTGGTATTAAGTTACACCACATGTGAGAAACTGCCAGCCCTGGGCATACTACTGCAAGCTTCTTTTGGTTTCTGTTCATGCTATTCTTGGCAAGCATTTAGAAACCTTGAAGTCCAGACTAAAATAGAACCTCCTTTGTTGAAGAAAGTTGGAAAAGACAAAAAGGATAAGAGTGGTGGTCGAGGACTAGGGATATAACTCAGAGGCATAAGCACATACTTGGCGAGTGCAAGGTCCAAAGACTGGTGGTCCATGCAGTGGAAGCAACATTAGTGACAGGACAGACCATTTCAGCACAGGAATCTGGGAAAGCAGTCTCTTTGTCTCTGTCTCTCTCTGTTGCTGTGTCTGTCTGTCTGTCCGTCTGTCTGTCTGTCTCTGTCTCTCTCTCCTCCATCTCTTTGTCTCTTCTCTCTCCTTTTCTTCCTATCTTTTTTTCCCTCCTTTGGTCCTTCTTTAAAACTTTTTTGAGTGACCATGAAAAACAAAGAGTTCTTGATCTTTTCTTGGAGGAATTCTGCTGCTACTTTTCTGAAATCCAAGATCTTTATTATACCCTATGTAAATTGCCTCTGACTTAATTCAATACCATACTATTCCATTCAATTCACCTTGAAAAGGGGAAAAGTAGTAAATCTAAATACAAAGAAGATAAGAAAGATTTTTGCACAGAAGCATAACTATTAAATTTCAATCTAAAATACCTTCAAATCTGGTTTCTGAGAAGCTCAATGTAGCTAATATCTAAATAGCTAGGTAGCAGAGGCAGATTCCTACCTGATTTCTAGTGAGACCTGGAAACTCTTGTGAGCTTTCAACCTTCACAATTCTGAAGTACTGTGTGTGCCATGAGGTTTGTATCCTGTTATTTGAACTCTATATTTTAATTCAAAGACCAATGTAATTTATGATATATCTAATGATAAAAATATTCATTTTAAAATTAATTTTGATGAGAACAAGTAGCAATGAGAGAGTTTCAAGTTAGTAAGACAGTTACAATAATGCATTGCAGATTGCTCCCTTCATAGTAGTTATTCAGAGTACAAGATGCAGACATGCTATCTTATCTCAACACTATTAGTGCAAATCTTTCTTCTCATTGAACTAAGAGTAAATAGCTGCATATTTATATTTATCCTAATATATATATATATATATATATATATATATATATATATATTCACTACAAAATGGTCCTTCATTTTATCCCTCATTTTGTTTTGTTTTGTCAGAGATGTACATTCCACTGACATTCAAAGATTGTAGGTGAGGGAATTCAGCAAAAGGCAATGATCCTAAGAATCTCAATCAGGTTTTTTAAAATAGCAGTTAATTGGTAGCATTCTCTAATTCTGACTAACTGTGCTGACTAATATGCTGATATCTGTGAACTAAGCGACTACACTCAGGATAGCAATGTGCAATACTAAAACCACGCTCAGAATACCTATCATTTGGGTCTCCTAAATGCATACTACTTCTAATGTCATACCAATTATGGCTACAGTCTCTCTCGCAGGTAAATATTTTTGAAAGTTAATAAAAGAAAATAAGAGACAAAAAAAAGATGTCATAAGATTGTCCTGCTACAATGTTGTATATGGTTAGATTTCTAAAGTTCTGTGTAAAAACATGCAATTGTTTTTTTAACATCCTAAAGCACGTTAAAGTTTAGAATATCAACAATTGTTGGAAAATACCATTTCCATGTTATGTCTGAGATGTTTGATATTCAGATAGATAGTGATGTTAAGTTCAACTGCCCCTGTTATAGGGTAATAATATCATTAATCTTCTCTTCTGGATAGTTAATAGCTTAAGATTACAGACCAAAAATTAGAGAAAAAGAAGGACTAGAATAATAGCCAATATTTTGGCCCTGGCCTTTCAAGGTCAGTAAGGACTCAAGACATAAGAGAACCTGTACTGTAGCATCCTGTTTTTCAATGGTGTTCCAAGTTTTCTGCTCAAGGAGATTATGGGGCCACAGAGGAAAGGGATCAACGATATATACAGTACTTAAGGAGAGTCACTTAGAGAGAAAACATTCAGGCTTTCACAGAGAGCAAAAAATGACAAAAGTTCTACAAACTGCCGTACATGGTTCCAGGGTAAATCCTCAGTGTATCTGACTGACCTTGTCAGATGCAAAAATTATAGTTTTTGTTATATAGGTCTTGCTTTATCTTGGTCTCTATCATCCAGGAGAAAAGTCTAACCATGAGGTATAAAAGTAAAGCCATATTAATATGCTGAGCTATAAAAGGCTCAAGTCACCAACTTCTGACATTGCTAGTTCTGCTGACAATCCACTACTATTACGGACTATTGCATTATGTTGTGTTTTTTTGCTAATAATGTTCATATTAAAAATTTAAATCTAAAACCTTTTTAAAATCTCCTGTTATAGTTAAAGGTTTAAATCTAAAACCTTTTTAAAATCTCCTGTTATACCTGAAATGAGATAAGAAGTATGAAGGTTAACCCACTTGCCAAATTCACACTCTTTTCAGTCTGTTCATGAAAAGAGATTTTGATATTTGTTACTTAGTTCATTCCTAAGACTATGTAAAAGAAATGACATCAAGGCAAACTATTTTTCTTATGGCTATTTACATAATAGCATGTATTAAGTATTTCCTTAGAAATATCCTTCTTAAAATAATACTTTAAGTAGATTCAGACTGAAAACTTATTAGTGGAATGGTCACCATGAAAATATCTGAGTGCCCACTGCTTCTATTGTAGTAAAAAATATAAAAGACTCAGGATATTTTGTTCTTTTAAACTACCTTTAAGTTGCAATGACTCCTCTCTTCTTGCCTGTCTCAAATCGTCCAAGTATATGCCCTCAGCTCCATTTAAAATAACACATGTACTTAAGGAATAGAACTTAACCATTATGTATGTATGATACACTGATGTGCATATACCCAGTAAAAGTCACTAAAGTCAAGGCAGGGACTGGGGAGATAGCTCAGTAAAATAAGCGTTTGCCTGACAAGTGCAAGGACCTAAGTCCAATCCCTGGTTCCACAAAAAGTAAATAAAATAAAATAAAATAAAATAAATAAAGGCAATAAACATATCCACGACCCTCATGTCCTTTTGTGATTCTTTTGCTCTTGATCTTCTTTCTCTCTGTCTCTCTCTCTTATATTTAGTACAGGACCCACAGGGCTTCACTACACAGATAGGACTCCTAGTAATCATCTTTTTTTTTCAGCCTCCAAGTGCTGGGATGCTGGGATTACAGGTGTGTGCCACCACACCCATTCTCAATCACTGTCTCAGCATGCCCCAGGGGCAGGGCTGGCAGAAAATCAAACCCTGAGCCCTGCATCTGCCTAAGTAGGCACTTTAAATGGCTGAGCTGTCTGGCCAGGCCTCTTCTCTATCTCTTAACACAAAGAACTACTGTGTGCTTTCTGTTTCTATAAAATATTTTTCATTCTTCTTGGGTTCTGAATAAATGGAGTCACACAGCATATGTTTATTTTGTTTGGCTTCATCTACTGTATCTATTTTGACATTCGTTTGTACTGATGGATGTATAAATAATTCATTTAATTTTACTGCCAAGTAATCTATTGCATATACAGCATTAAATGCACTACAGTTTGTTTACCCCATTCACCTGTAGATGGTCATTTAGGCTGTTTAAAGTTTTGGGCTGCTACAAATAAAGCCTCTATGAATATTTAGGTACAAATATTTAATGAAAATTTGCTGTCATTTCTTTTCAATAATACTTAAAAAGAGAAATGGTTGGATTGTATGACAAGTTTATGTTTGGCATTTTAAGGAACTGTCAAATGAATCTCTGAAGCGTTTATATCATTTTATATTCCTAGAGAGTTTTATCTTTTAACATTTTAAAATTTCAGTTGTGTTTATAAAAGTATAGTTGTAGCCTATTATAATTTTAAGCATTAGTATTTACCTTTATTTTGTTCTTTAAATTTTGAAAGTGAAAAAAAAGTACTGAGTGAATTTTTAATTTAAATATGTGTTCTCCATATTTACAACCCTTAAAATTGCTCTAAAAATTTCAAAATTAAGATTATTTGGCTAATGAAAAGTCTTTTCATGTGCTTGTTATCTGCTGTTTCTCTGTCTCTCTCTGTTTCTGCCTGTCTCTGTATCTCTGTCTCTCTGCCTCTGTCTCTGTCCCTGTCTGTCTCTCTGTCTCTCCTGTCTCTCTCTTGCTCTCTCTGTAGCATGTATAATGTTTGGCTTAATATTTAATTGGGTTTTCATTTAAAGGCACATATATTTTTTCTATATATATTTTGAATAACAGATATTGTTTCAAATACTTCTGTGATTTTTCATTCCTGTAACAGAATATTCAGTGAGCAGATGTTTTAAACTTTGATGAAGTTCAATTTAAGAATTGGTGTGTTATGGGATTAAGCTTTTGTTATTTTATGTAGAACATATTTTCCTTATCCTTGAATTTACTAATTTACTTTTTTTTTTTTTTTCACTAGCAGGGATTGAACTCAGGACCTTGTGCTTGCCAGGCAAGCGCTTGATCCACTGTCCGAGAGCTGGGATTAAAGGCTCATGCCACCATGCCCAGCCTAAACTGCCATCTCAGTGCACCCTGGGGGCAAGGCCAGGATGACAGGCTGAGGATGGAACGCCAGCCCCTGCACATGCTTGCAGGCGCTTTAATCTCTGAGCTATTTGTTCGGTCCTCTAAGCAGTTTAAAACTTAGTAACTGATAATTAAATTGAAACTTTTCTTCATACTTAAAGCAAAATAACATTAACTTACAGTTGTTCCTTTTGAATATATGCCAGCACTCCTAGTTTACCTATGTTAGAAATTTGCCTACATTTATTGACATTTTTTTCCCTAAACGTTGAAGAGAAAAAGACTTGGGACACTGATTTTACTTCAGCATAGATTTTTAAAATATTTATAGTTAAAGAAAATCACTTTAGAAGAATCGGGTAAATGAAAATTTTGATGGTATAATGGACATTTGCCTTCTAGAATTCTCAAATTCTGTGTCCTGAACTATTCAGAATGACAGTGCTGAAATGTATCCAAGGTTATACAGACTTCTGGGCTCATTAAAATGGAGACACTTAATATATTTTGAAAACCACATGAAGTCCATCCACAAATATCCAAACAAAGCCTTTGAAGATGGAGGGAATGCTCTTCGAGATTGAAATCAATTTCATGAATCATTCAATGAAACTGACAGTTTCTTTTATCAAGAAAACCACCAACTCAGATTGAAAACACATTAATCTTCGTGTATAGCAATGAGATCCAACAGAAAAGAAGCTGTATTAATATGGTTTGATGTTAGGGGAAGCACTCACCAAGTTTTATAACTCATTCTTCCACTTTCTTAGTAGAAGGAAGTGAAAGTAGAGAGGTGTAAGTCAGCTCCACTGAGTTCAGGTAAAAAGGGAGGTCTTACACGACTCAAATGTGGGCAGGCCAAATAGCTCAGTGGATTAAAGCACCTGCAAACAAGCACAGGGCCAGGGGTTCAATCCCTGCAGGGCTCAATGAGATGGCAATTGGGACTGGGTGTGGTGGCCCAAGCCCATAATCTCAGCTCTTGCGAGATGTAAACAGGCAGATAACTACTAGTCCAATCCACTAGTGAGACTCTGAATACCCTGTAGAACCTTCCCTAAAATATAATAGATAAATAAATAAACAACTCAAATGTAATACTAACAGTGGTTGCCAGGTGAGGAAACATAATTTATCACTTTCTTACTTAAAAATATGGTGGAAATGTTCAGGTGAGTTTCAAAAGGAAATTGAATGTTGTGTACCTTAAGTCTCCGATGGAAAACTACAGTCTTAAGAATTATGCTAAAGAAAATGTGATGAGAGATTCTCTGCTGTTACAGGACAGAACATCACCACTGTCCTGTAACATTCTCCTTGTTTCTCACCAGCTATAAAAAAAAAAAAAAAAGTATTTCCTAGACTCTCTTGCTTCAAAATTGAGTTACAACGGGAACCTCAATGAAAGACTTGAGTAGCAGAATTGAAGTCTTTGTATTTATTCATTTATTTATATTAATTTATTTGTTTACTTACATATTTCTTTTCTCTGACTGTAGACATGAGGTTTGTATCCTCCTCACTGTTAATCACTTGCTTCAAATTGTAGGCAAGTGAAAGCTGTAATGACACTGTATTTAACTGTCACACGTTCTAGTTTCCTGAAAGCCATACCTGGAAAGCTCTGAACATTGTGATTCCAGCCCCTGAATAACTTCTTGAGTGTCCAATTATCTCTACTAAGTTCTTTCTTGCAAAAGCAAGCTGAATGATTTTGTATGTCTGCTAAATTATGACAGGCACAGTATTTAAAAGATGCAATCACTGAGAATTTTTAATGCCCTGCATAGGGAGCATACACTTAAAGTTTTGTAGATAAATCAAGTCTTTCATAACTTCTTTTCTGTAACAATACTTTGAAAGAAATACAAAAGCAGCACAGCTCCTGCAGCTTTATAATGTAGTATTTTCGTATTGGAAAACTGTACTTTATGTGAAGCCAAAATACTTCAGCAAAACTTATCTGGAATAATTTTTTTATTATTGATTATTTCACACAATTTTCTGACATAATTATCTTGATTATCTGGATTTTCTAACTAGCACTCAAGGACTGGAGAAAACACAACATAGTTTCTTCTTTTAACTCTGGGCTTGATCACTTCAGAGAAATTTCCTATAGCAGCAATCCTGAGGCCAGAAAAAAATATGTTTTTTCCAGTGTGAAAAAAATATGCCACCAAGTGGTTGATAGATGTCCACATTCTGCCTCCAGGTGCACATGCACTAGGAACAACAGAGAATGTTGAGATGTCCTTGCCTTTTTTAGAAGCAGTTTCGATCAGTGTCTTGGTTGACACCTCCCCACTTCATTAAGAAGATTCAATTTTAAAGAGGAAATGTTCAGGATTTTTAACCTGACAAGAAAACTTCATTGAAGGAAATTAATTTAGGAATAATGTATATTTTAGATAGTGCAGCTTACTCAACAATTTAATAGATGCACTGCACCTTTCAGAAGGAGAAAGTGGCTCTGCAACTTTACATTATTTGCATCACTGAATGAAATATTGGCAATGAGAAAAGTTTGTGCCACTTTAAAGCTATTAAAATGTTAATATTTGAAATGATTTGGAAAGTAGAAACACAAAAGCAGCTCTTTTGATTTTTTTTTCCCTAGAAATTAGGTTATGGGCTAAATTGCAAAAGTTCATCTGATACATATTAGCATACATCTATTCTTGCTCAAGATGGACATTTAAGATGAAAACCGCAGAATGCTTTTGGGGGATGAAAGGTCAATCAAACAACCTGAGCACAAATGCATGCAAAAATATACTCTGCTCCTGAGCAAGAAGACAGGATTTTAATTTACTAATCTACTCTCAGATTAGTACCTTTCTCCCTTTTGATGCCAATTTAAGTGAAATTTGTATTTCTTTGGCCTCCTAAAATTTATTCTGAAGTTTATATAGGAAAAATAAGGAGATCACTTTGAAAAAAAGATATGATCATTACAGACCAAACGCTGCCAAATGTTGGAGACCTGCTGTGGGGACTGGGACGATGTGCTGACAGCAGCTTAATAAGGCCTGCGACATTCATGAGAGGGAAAAGTGCAGCTCCAAGGAGAAGAATTGCACGTACTCTATAGAAAAGTACGCACTGGGGATTTAGTGTTAATGGAAGAAGATCTTGCAGGCCACTGTGCTTCATGTATTATGTTTATGTAAAGCCACACATACATTTTAATGGAAACATGCACATGTGTGCATCATCCTAGACTATCTTAGCAACTAATCAAACTGCAAAGGTGGTCTGCCAGGTGCAGCAGTGCACAGCTGCATTCCAGCACTCAGGAGATCGAGGCAGTACAATACATGCCAGGTCGGCTATATAGTGGGTTCAAGGCCAGCCTGTACTACAAAGGTAGACACTGTCTTAACCCTGCTGTGCCCAAAAAGTTTCCTATCTAAGACATAGAGGAGGCTAAGTACACATTTGCCTCCTATTTCATTTACTTGTTTATGTATGTATATTTATGCACATGGACAATATTTAGTGATGATCACATGGATAACTTTCAACTTACTTGAATCTTCAGTATTATTCAAATTAAAATGGAAACAAAGCTGTCATATTCTATTTTGTTAATATATATATACACATATATTTATGTAAGAATAAAGATTATATATATAATATATATATATATATATATATATATATATATATATGGAAAATGCTGTCTTTTCAAATTGTATTCTTTTAATGGACAAGGTCTTTGTCATCCTAGAATTTTGGTTTCAGGTGGGCAACTAGAAGAGCAAAAATCAGAGAAACTTTGAATCACTTTGCATGATAGAGCAAGTCTGTGTGTATGACACAGTTTGGGGTTGGTTGACAGTACAATTTCAGTGTCGTTTTTGCCATTCCTACAAAACGCTATCTGCATTGCAAATCATATCTGCGTTGCTCACTTGATGTAAGCAGATACTGTTGTCACAACTCAGAGTCAGTTACTTGCAGTTCAAAGCCAGATATAACAGTGCAGCTTGGTGGCAGAATGGTCTGTGGAAAATAAGAGCCCAGGAGCTTTCAAACATCTGCAAGATATTTCATGCTTTCCCCAAGTGTGGCATTTGGACAGCATATCAAGGAGAACACTCAGATAGATTTGTTTTATCTAGAGGTCGTGCAGCAAGGACTGACTAAGCCCTAAGTGTGTCGTTGTTGCAACTAGTTACTCGGAGGCAGAGTAGTGATCAAAAAGAGGGTCACAAGGAACATTTTCCAGGGATGATAGAATCCTCATCTACATGCTTGTAAGGAGTACTCAGGCCTGGGGAAGGGGAGTACCTACTGTGAGGAGACATCCAAGTAAAAGATGATCTCTCAGGAAAATACAAACATACATAGCAGCATTTGGGATACAGTAGTTCAGAATAAACACTGGCTTTAAAATGGATTTTACTTTATATATTTTATATCTATAGTCAACAAGGTACATTTGCCCATTCAAAGGTATCTATTAAATGTCAGCGTTGTGCCAAGCACCATCCTGGGCCTCAAGAGGATGACAAAGTCCTGGACCTCTGAGACTGCATTCTAGTTGGAGCAATCCAGAGTAAATATAATGGTGCACACAATCAGCCTAGAGTAATGATAATTCAGCAAAGGTGTCAGAGTGTCAGGCCTGCTAATTTATCTAAAGCCATTGGGCTTCTTTGGGATTGTAACATTTATATGTACTGAAAGAAAGGAGGAAATTGTGGGGCGGGAATTGCCCTGTGACAAGACAGACCATAGGAGACAACAGGTTGGGCAAATGGCCATGATCTTGACCAGATGGGAAAGCGTTTAGGTGTCCTGGAGTAGCAGGTAAGTAATGTCACAAATGCTCATTGAAATGAAATCATTTTCAGGTAAAGAAATCTCTGAGAAGTTGGTGCCCCATAGGCTGGTGCTGGAAGTGGGGGGCTCTGATCCTTGTCACCGAAACAGTGGGCTAAAACTATACTTTAGATCATGCTGAAGTTCACCTGTGTACCTTGATAGCTTGCCACTAAGGAATAGTGACTAAAATAGAGGTCACCGATGGAACAACCAAGCCTTTGCCATGTGAATTCATTAAAACCAAAGCCACATCCATCTGGAGAACAAGAAATCATAGCGAATGTGCTTCTCATGGCCAGGATCAAAATGGGAAGAAAGTGGCTCGCTGTCTAACACTATTTCGATCTCTCTCTTGGACCTAGGGTGGTAGCTCAGGTCTCCAGGATGTAGCTCAGGGGCACAAGTGACTGTCTGGCTAGTGTGAGGCTCAGAGTGTAATTACCAGTACCATCAAAAAGTCTCTCTCTCTCTCTCTCTCTTTCATTTTTAATTCAACCACCTGCAATAATTTTCATCCTCTTCTATCCCCTTGAATCAAGGAGCATTTGATTCTTTTGAACAAAACTGAATAGCTAATTAAAATTGAAGCAGGATACCCAGCACCCAGAACCTAAGTTAATTCTGACCTGCTAGCTATGGCAGACATCTTTCTCATAGGCTCTTATACCTGAGGTGAGTAAAGCACTTGCTACCATAATCACTCAATAGGTGTTAAGTACTTTATGGTGGAACAGCCCAAAGTTATGTCAGTTAGTGGACAGTGATGATCAATACAACTCAGTGAGGTATTTGTCAGTCGTCGGAATATGGTTGGACTCTTGCCTACTTGCGAGGTCCACATCAGTGTGGGTGAAGGGAATGACCCCACTATGGTTACCTGAGAACAACAAGACCCCGTCCTCCCACTTTCTTCCTCTTAGCCTCGGGATGAGGCATATCATTTAATGCAAGTGAATGTCTGAACTCAAGAGAGTTGCTCTAACCAGTAAGAGTAAAATGGCTACCAGACTAGCAACCAGCATTGTCTTCTGAGGGATTCTTAGCTTTTGTTCTTCTTCTGCCACTTCCCAGAAAACCCTATGCCATATGTTTCTGAATTTAATACATGTGTGTGAAGTGAGCATTAAAGTTCCATATGGAAGTGTTTTCTCTGCTGTGCCCTGAGCTCTGTTTTGCTTTCAGACTTTCATATATATATATATATATATATATATATATATATATATATATATATCTGCTTTTGCTTGCCATTTCTTTACATTTCTTACTGGGTTCAGTCTCCAGGGCTTAACTAAAGTGTCTGTTCGTTCATTTACTCATAAAATCTGTATTTGAAAAGTATCTCCTATTACATGTCAAACATAATGAAATTATACACTCAACTTCCAATCCAGAAAATAGAGACATGAACTGACAATGACAACACACTGTAGTAAGTGCTAATATGCAGCTATGCATCTGAGTCTCCCAGATCTCCACCTCCCCTGAGACAGGAGGCTAAGCTTGCTGAAGGAGCAACACTTTGCAAGAAGAATGACAAGAACTTGCAGAGGGAGGAAGGAAGAAGTGTCCTTGCAGTATAATCTCATTTTCTTTTGCTTGCAGCTCACTTCCAGTCTGTCGTACAGATCTGAGAGCCCCACTCAGGCAGGAAGACCTGACCCCGGGTGTTTCCAGCTGGCCTATCTCTGAACCACTGTGCATCCCCTGGTCACTGTTTCTGCCTGTAATTGCTTACAAGAGTGTCCAGAGTGCAGATTTTGGAATTTAGTAGGCAGAACTCTCACAATGGATTTGTTTTAAATACTGTTTCTCCTTGAATGTAGTAAAATAAAAATTAAATATTATTCAGTTGACATAGTTTTTTCTGAGTTTTTGCTTAGCAGTTTGCTTCTTTCTCTTGCATTGTATTATTTTATTTTTATATGTCGATATTTTTATGTGTTTTCTATTATGAAGTATGCTGCATCATTTTTATAATTATGATGGCCCTGAATTAGCAATGATAATGTTAAATTACATAAAATGAACTTCTGGTCTACAGTAATGTGAGCTGTTGAAAAAGAGTTTTAAAATTTATGTGAATGCCATGTATGGAAATCCAGTTACACAGCTTTATCTATATATCATCTAGAAATAATTGGTTATTAATTATTGAAATTCTATCATTTCAATGGTGAATATAGACAAATGGGAGGAAACATGGTAATCTGTACAAATTATTTGTTTACTCATCCTTGAAAAAAACAAAAGCATTATTTTTCAATCGCAAGTCAAAAACAGAATTGTTTTAATTTAACCAGTAGAACATCATTTGTTTTAATTAAAAGTGTATTCAATGGAATCTGAATGTTCAGATCTCATGAAAAGTAAGTGGCATAACAACTAGTTTCCATGAAAATTGGTTTCTATAAACTGACAAATAGGAAGACAAAGTGTTTTTGCATGCTAAAACCATCACCTGCAGTCACATATCAAAGAGCATAAGCTTCTGATCATTTTTAACTCTGAGAGGGATGGTTAGGTGTTAAAAATCTCTTTGGAAAAATTCATGCAGAATAACGTTTTTTCTTTTCTAATGTTTCTGTAGATGTTACTTATATTTTGCTAGCTCTTAGTCTTGCCTGTTGAATGACAACACATAGTATTGAGTCAATTTGCCAGAATCTCACGGAACTACACCTCTAACCTGCCAATGGCATTTTAAAATTTGACCTAGCTCAAAGTCTGTCCTTTGTGTTCATCTGCAGGTTTTTTTTTAAAGAATTATTTATTTATTTATTTATTTATTTATTTATTTATTTTTCTTGTTTCAGAACCTTTGTTTGTTTATTCACTCATTTTTTTAATGGCCGGCTCAGCCCACCCCGAGGGCAGGGCTGGCGCAGCATGTGGTGCCGGGGATCAAACCGCGGTCCCTCAAGCTGCCCAAGCTTTCCCAAGCAGGAGCTTTTGACCACTGAGCCATCCTGCCAGGCCCCATCATCTGCAGGTTTAGATTTTCTTCTTTGTGACAAACGCTGACTGTGATGTAAGTAAATGTCTCACTTCTCAAAGTTGTGACACTGCATTCTCATCATTTGTAGACTGACCTATAACAGTGACTTTCTGAGGCATCATGCAGAGAATTCCAATGAGAACTGAATTGTCTTCAGCTACATCTGAGCTGTTGTCAAGTAAACACCTTCTTACCAGGAAGCTAAACTTTGTAAAAAGATCTTTCAGAACAAATAATCACACTGAAGAATTTTCATATAGTTTGAAAGCCTCACTAAATAATTTCATTGACTAATGTTAGATCAAAGAGTAATTCCCATCAAACACTGCTTTTCAGGAGAAGAATGCTGCAGATAGTGAAGAATCCATTAGAATATGTTGTCAGTTGTATGTTGGCTGCTCATTTGTAACATAAGAAAATTAGCTTATGTATAATATAAGAAAGTGGGCTACATAATCTTTTTTATTTTTATTTTTTTGTTTTGTTTTTTAATTTAAAAATTTTTTTCCTTTTTACAATAATCAATACATTGCATATTGTCGTCTTCATCACAGTTGTTCAGAGTATAAGATGCAGACATGGTTTCTTGTCTAGATATCATTAGTACAGATTTTACTTTTCATTGCACAAGGAGAAATTAACTGTATATACAGTCTAATAGTCCATGACAGTACTGGATTGTCACCTCATCTGGCATTATCGGGGCGGTTGATTTGAGCCTTTTACAACTCAGCATATTAATATGGCTTTCCTTTTTATACTTTGTGGTTAGACTTTTCTGCTGGATGGTTAAGACCAAGATAAGTCAAGGCCTATATCACAAAAAATGTACTTTTGTATCTAACAAGGTCAATCAGGTCCCCTCAGGATTTACCTTGAACCCACGTACTGCAGTCTACAGAACTTTTGTCAATGTCAGCCATCTGGATGAATCATGGACATTACTTAGAGAATTATCTAGAAAGAAAACATTCTCTCAGGCTTTCACAGAGGGCTGCATAATTATTGTTAGCCTTTGCATCTAAATTTTTTTGATTTAGTAAAGCACAATAGAGAATGAATGAAGTGCCTATTTTGCTTCAGCTAATGAAGTCTTTAGCCTTATACAAATACGTATTCACATTTGATGTCACAAAGATACCATAAAAAATAAAATTGTATGACCGAGTTAAACTAAAGTTTTGTGAAGAAGGCCAATAGTAAAGCAAATGTAAAGACAGTTCTATATTAATAATCAAAAATAAGAGCATAAAAATAAGGCATTGAGAACTGAGGTTTAATGCTATTTCCTCTCAGAAAAGGTTTTATTCTTCCCAAACCTAAGGAACTAAATTACTTCTCCGAAGTACGACAGGACATGCCTAATTCATTGAGAAATTGTATCTAAGTGCAAATGAGAAGACTTTCTGACATGATCCATGGCAAAGTTGGAGAGCAGTGGGGGTGTATATGTACAGTTCTTGAACTTTAATTCAGCTTTTTTTTTTTTTTTTTTTTTTTTTTTGGTACTTGGTGTTTTCTTTACAAAAACACTGTTAAGTAACTTAAAAATTGGAAAACTGTGAGAAAAGAAAAATCTTTTAAATAGTTCCAATAGCTGATTGGAGTGCTAAAGCTACTGTGTGATAATTTTGATAAATGAAGTAAAAACAGACCTTGACTATGCTTAAGTTCCTGAAATGCAAAAACATCCCTAATACAATTTATCACTACCTTTAGTACACATGCATATTCTTACAACTGTAATTCAGTTGCCGTTTTTTGCATGAAAACTTAATGTTTACTTCTTCAATTAAGTAGTTAGCAGAATTTGAATGTTTTCTTCTAAGAAGCACATCAGAAATAATTAGGTTGCAAAAATAAAAAAAAAATATGTTGGAAACAAAATAGTACAGTAACTTAGAGTATCTTTTTAGTGTGAATACAGATCACATTAAAGTTGAGATTTTTAATAGACTACAGCCCAAGGACATTTTCAGAGGAGAATTCTGGTTTTCTACTCCTGAAGTCATCACATATTCTGCATTCAAAGTACTTACAAGAATAAAGTGTTTTCATCTTTTTTAATTCATTAGCAAATGTTTGCAACAATTTTACTCCTGTACTATGAATAGCCAGAGACAATTAAAATACAATAAGAAACCAACCATTGTACAGCTAGTTTCCATCTCAGAAAGTCAGTCCAGCAACCCTTTCATTTACAAAGGCATGAGGGTGAGAAGTCAAATTGCTGACAACTCTATTATCACATGCTGTGTGCTTAGAATTGGAGTACCATTTCTAAGACTGTCTGTAGGGTAGCTGTATGCAACATGATTTCTGTTTAGAATGAGAAGGGAAATTTTTTTCTTTTCATTTCACATAAGAAAGGAAAAGATTTATGTTATGGTTTATGTCTAGTTGTCCCCCCAAAGCCTCATGCAATCATGGGGCAGGGACTTCTATAGATTGAGACTTGACTCATGAGTCACTGGGATTATGTTTTAGTACTGATGAGATTATTCGTCTGAGTACTGCTGGGAATTATAGGTGTGGCCTGAGGCAGATAAGCTAAGGCAGAGAGCCCGATGTAATTTAAAGAGAGACAGAGAGACAGACTTGCTTTGTTGCTCTCTGCTCCTCTCATTGGTGGGTTGCCTCTGTCATAATTGTTGCTGTTCCACCGCCATGAACTGGATGCTCTCTGCCCTGTTCCACTCAGCCTTGGGCCAGCTGAATACAGACTGAAACCTCCAGTAACTGTGAGCTAAATAAACCTTTCCTTCCTTCATTTTGAGTGTCGGGTGTTTGTCCCAGCAACAAGTAAAAAGAAACTAAGACAATTTAATTTGTATTTTCAGAAGGGAAATCATAACAGTAATTGGTTAAGATGTCATTTGAAATGCCTACAGTCACACATATGTCATACAGACTCGTCTGTATAGTTATCAAGAGGGTACATTGTATTTATTTATTTATTTATTTATTTATTTATTTATTTATTGTCTTTTTGAGACAGGGTCTCACTGTACAGTTCAGGCTGGCCTTGAGCTCAGTTTTGTAGCCCAGGCTGGTCTCGAACTCTCACCGATCCTCTTGTCTCAGTCTCCTGAGTACTGGGATTACAGGAGTGCGCCACCACTCCTGGCTAGGTACATTGTATTTATTATGCCATATCATTATAAAAAGTGTTTTCTTCCTTGCTTATGAATTCTTAGCATTCTCATAACAATTCATGAAAATTTACTCTCTCCAAAAAATGATATTTGGGATAATGTATGAGAAGATCTTTGGTAAAAGACATAAAGGAGTATGACTTCTTGTCTTGGTGACAAAATTTTCAAATTTTTTACTTTTGGTCTGCTTGTTGCCTTTTGGTAAATTAAGACATGGGTTCCTGTTGGTGGCAAACACTTGCTCATATACCCTTACACAGCAACAAGCACTTCCTGAAACCTACTGAAACATATTTTCAAATTATCCATAGATGAAAGTAAGAAATCAGGTAAGGCCGACATTGAGAACATGAAAAGCATAACAGAAATGAGCAAAGAAGGAAATAATAGGGCTGGTTCAGGGAGAACGGCAGAACAAAATAATGGATTTTTAAGAAACATCCACAGAGACTTCACACTATCATAACTCCATGGAATGAGAATGGATTCAGAATTTCTGCCTTCTGAACTTTGCAAATTCTGTAATGTCTAGCTCAGGAGTCCTACCTTTCCAGAGGTGGAAATTTCCCCAGAAGCATCATTTTTCTAGGGTAAATCTGTTTACTGGTAAGAACGGTGTTACAGTTTGAGGCTATCTTCAGTAAAATCATAAAATACCTACTCATTTGTAATAATTTCTCACTTAACTATGCTGACAGTTACTGTAAATCTAATTAAGGTGCATTTCCTATAAAAGCTACAAAGGACCTTACTCAAAAGTTCTTGCCCTTCACCAGTAATGTTGGTTGTTCTCATTTTGCTTGGCTCTGACCTTACTCTGATTAGATTTTGTAAAAAGGGGCATCATTCAAATCAGACCAGGAAGGAGTCTAGTGAAGCTTCAGCTTATAGTACTTGGCTAATATAAAGAGCAAAATGTCTAACTCAGTGTCTGGAATGGCAAACAAAAGGTTGTGTAATTGACACTTACAAAGATGTTTAAGAATAATGGTATTACAATTTAAAAACACAATCAATTGCCATTTGCATAGGATGATATAGTTTAGTTTTTTTTTTGTTTTGTTTTGTTTTTTTTTTTTTAATTTTGTGCAGTATCTCACTATGGAGCTCGGACCCATAATAATCCTGTTTTCTGCCTCCCCAGTACTGGGATTACAAGCATGTAAAAATTCATAGACACTCCAGATGGGACACAATGAATATTTGAAATAGAAGACATTAGGCAGTTCTTTGAAATCCCTTTTTAATATCAGTTTTGCATTCCTCAAATTTGATAATCCAGACTGGAAAAAATTAGTTTTCCTTGTGATTAAATTTTACTCCTTGTTTAAATTTACTCAAAAGTCCCAAATAAGTACACATAGAACAAGGATGTGTTCCTTGTTCTAAACACTGTAGTGGTATTTCCTGATATCACTGCAGCCATTGTACCTATAATTAGAATTTCCACTCTGGGCAGCTTTCCAAATGTCACTCTAAATTAGGTGTAGTACATGGGCTGGTGAGTAAACTCCAGCCAGTAAACACAAGTGGAAGTACGGAGACTGATCTGGCTAATTAGGTTTTACACATGACTGTTAATAAGTTTTAGTTTTTCACTGGTGCCAAATCTATTTGTGAGAATATTAATCATTGTACAATGATATTTATCCAGAGAAATATAAATGACCTTGAAAGATATACATGGATCATTTTGTAGATAACTAATATTGTAATATTTTGAGATTGAAAGAGAGCTTGGAATAAATATCTTTTCACCTGTAAATATTCAGGCAAGTTAACTGGCATGTCATAAAGGAAGGAAGGAGGAAAGAAAGCAGGCACAGAAAACTGTCATAACTCCTGATTTTAATGAGTGACTTGCTTTCTGATGGAACTCAAAGTAGATTTTAGAGAGTTTCCATCAGAACCTAAGGATGAGAAAGAGAACAAATCACTGAAGTAAACAATGTGGAAAGAGAATACTTTTTCAGGCTTGTCATAATAAGAAAATATTTTCTAAGAGCCGATTGCCAATATATTTTACTAAACAGAGAAGACCAAACAAAAATCTTCAAATAAGACTGTGCAGGGGAAGACATTTGAAAACAGCATTCTTTATTGGGCTGTTATGTTTTATTGTATGGATTACCAGATTTCTACAGAATGCATAAAGATGGCATTATATTAAAGCCATAAGCCCTTCAACTTCTGATAGTTTCTAAAGCATATTTCATCAGATGTCCTTTAAGACATTCATACAAGCTTGGCATTTATTTCCTCCATTAAAATATTAGGCAGAATTGTCACTTAGGTCTTATTATATAATGAAAGCTGCCAATTGCTTTCAAAGACAAAATATAAGAGGGGAAAATTCCATTGCCTAATTTATTGTGAATTAATCCTACTAGTTGTTTTTATAAATGAAAAAAATATGTTTCGATATACATTTGTGTCAGTTAAGCTTGACTGTTAACCTGACTAGAATTATAGCATTCTGGAGATATGACTGGCTCATGAGGGTTCCATACCTGTCAGTGGACTTGCTCTGAGGAAAATAGCATCCTGTACTACTAGGTAGGTGGGGCCCACTTGGAGGAAGTAGGTCATTGGGAGGAGCCCTGGAGGCCACATTTTTTGAGATAACTCTTCCTCTTTGCCCCACTTCTCAGCAGCCCTGATGCACCACGCCCTCCTACCCGGACATTCTGCTTTGGAGCCAGTTGATGGTGAACTGAAGCCTCTTAAATCCTGAGCTAAGCACTCCAGTCCTCCCTTTAAGTCATGGAGGTCAGGTATTGACAAGAAAGAGGACATACTTATTTATGTAAAATCCTAAAATGATACTTTATTTTAAAATAATAGTACATTATGTGTTTTGAAATAACATTTATAATGTGATTTCCCAATTGTACTTACTCTCGTGAGCCCTAGAGTCTTTTATAATCAGGTTCTCATGGGTTTCTCATTGGTATCAGTCAATGTCAGTTTCTGAACATATCCAAAACCAAATTCTCCACCTTTTGATCAAACTTAACCTTACTCTGATCTCAAGAAATGCAAGAAAATGACATAAAACTACCCAGTGACTTGGGCTGCAGTATCTAGATCTTTGCATCTTTTCATTTGCTGTGTCAAATTATAAAATACTTCTGACTCAGTTTCCTCAAAAATAAACCCAGGAACTATATAACTGGTTTATTTCACTGTCTTGGGCTGAGGGTGTAGTTCAGTAGCAGAGCATGTATTTAGCCTTCGGAAGGTCCTGCGTTCAATCCCTGGCACCCCCATTCTGCTATCCACAAAAAGGATAATATGTGCTGGGTCACTCTTTCATTTCGAATTTACATCCTCCTCTTTTGTTTTGTGTCATTCATTCATTCCTCTCATAATAATTAAGTTACTATGTCCTACACTTTTTTTGTATATGTTTATGCTATTTTTTATATGGAGATTAAAATTCCAACTTGTAACTATGACCTAAAAATGTCCTATATGGCGACACACCTGCCTTGTTCTCTATTTTTGCCATTCTTGATAATTTAAATTTCAGAGTAATCAATATTATTTTTAATCTACAATATATTTTATAGTTATCTCAGGAAAAATGCACAGAGCAATTATTAAGTATGGAGGAATAGTTATCTAAATGTGTTTTTTAAAAAATATTTTTGGTACAGGGTCTCTCTATGAATCTTGGACTCATAGCAATCCTTCAGAGCCTCAGCCTCCCTAGTGCTGGGATTAAAGGTGTGTACCACTACACCCAGTGTCAGTGGCCGACGCAGCATGCCGCAGGTTGGGGCTGGCATGGGATATGGTGCTGAGGATCGAACCTTGGTCCTTGTGCTGGCCTCAACAGGGGCTCAGACTGCTGAGCTATCTCACTGGCCTTTTCTAAGCCAGTTTTGATTGTCTTGGTGACTTAATTTTCCCCAGCCTCACTAATAGGATGATATTAGCTTGAACACACTATTATGGATGATGTCTAAACTGTCTTGAAAAGCTTCATATGTCTTGAAGGTGATTGCTTGGTGGGGATGCTACACTTGTTGGTGGATTCGTCCCTGCACATGCTCAGCAGGTAAGTCCTGGCTGAAGGCTGCTCCTGGCAGGTATGTGACCAGGAGGATCTATTCTACCCTGCTCTACCCTGCCTCCTTGTATCCTCTGAGTTTGGCTGCCACAATGGGAGCAACTTTCCTTTGGCAGCATATTTCACCATGATGTTTCTTCCCTGGAACCAGGCAACCACGAACCAAAACTGTGATCTGAAATAGGCCCCTTCTCCTTTAAATTGTGAGTGCTGGGTGTTTTGTCCCAGCTATGGGGAAGTGACTACACACTGACAGTTACTTGATGGGAGATGAACCGAAAGGAGGAAAGGAGACTGCATCTTGTAAAAATACCACTTTGTCATCCCTATCTATCTCTCTGCCAGAATTAAGATTTTGATTTAAATCCAGTTACAAATCCCTATGCAAGTCAGTTCTGTCAAGCTGTCTTTACTAGACAATTGCAAATTCTAATATTTTTAAGTTCCATCTTGGGTTATGCTTATTTCTTATTATACCATAAGAAATGAATGGTAATGTGCAATGAATATAGAGTTAATTGAATTAATATAACTTCCTTTGTTTACTAATTGCTTTAGAGATAGCAGGACAAATACTCTTAATATAATGTTTGTGGATAGAGCTTATTATGATTTAGCAAAAAGACATCCGCTACATTTGCTAACAGAGTTTATTTTCCTTTAGAAAATGCACTCGTACTTTTGAAACATTTACGCGTAAAATCATTTGGGAAGAAACAAACAGATTAAATAAGATAAATAAAGTTCATCCAAAAAGAAAGATCAATAGGCAATTGTGAAGAAAACACATATGTAATCTAGATAGGGCCAAAGCTAGCCTAAAGAGTTCAGAGAAGGAGAGTGGCAAAGATGCTATAGTTTAAAGTTCATGAAACCTTTATCAAAGAATATATATATATATATGGCATGCTGCCAGATAGTTCTTTAAATTTTGTGAAAATTCTTTAAGTTCTGCACAAATATGTCCTATTTAATGTATGATTTTCCACTGTTATATCCTTCTAGAATCAACTGGGAGAGATAGATGAGAGACAGAGAGAGACAGAGACAGAGAGAGAGCTTAAATATATTTCATATGAGTTGAATTTGTCCTACTAAAATTCATATGTGGAGGGCCTAATTCCCATCTCTTGTGTCTTTATTTGAAAATTGGGTCATTGCAGATGTAATTAGCTAAGTTCATATTGCAATACAGTGGGCCGTACTTTAATGTAATGTCCTTATAGGAGAAGTTTGGCTGTAGATACACATTTAATGAAAATACAGTGCGTAGGTAAAAGCCTAAGTCAGTCAAGCAATGTCAAAGATTGCAGCAAGTCCCCAGGAGTTAGAGAGAACACAGAAGGGATTTTCTTCCACAACCTTTTGAAAGAACTAAACCTCTTAACATCTTACTTTTGGCCATTTAGCCTCCAAATTGTGAGACCATCAATTTCTGTGTTAATTTATCCAATTCCTGGTACCTTGCAAAAGTAGTCCTATGAAACTAATAGAATGTTTAATAATTTCATTTCTATTATTGCATGAGAAAGCAATGTATATGATGTACAGCTATACATTCTCTATGATGAATATAATCATTACATTCATCTAAATTGTATTAATAAACTTAATTTTAAAAGTTTATGGGCACAAAACAAACAAAATTTCTGAAACAAACGAAAGTTTTAGCCCGGCAAGATGGCTCAGTGGTCTAAAGCACCTGCTTAGGAAAGTTTAAGCGGCTGCAGGGACCGCGGTTCGATCCCTGACACCACATGCTGTGCCAGCCCTGCCCTCATGGCAGGCTGAGCCGGCCATAAAATAAATAATAAATTAAAAAAAATTTCTGAAACAAAAGTTTATGGGCATTCTTAATAGCAAAAATAATAAATACACTAATATAAGTCCACTTACACTAGTATTTTTCAACAAGTTTTATGGCATGTAAAGTTAGATATACAAGACCCAACTGCTGCCTAAATAAATCTCATTTGGCATATAAAGACAGCAAGAGGCTAAAAAGAAATACTTGTATAAAAATACACTACAGTAACACTAACACAAAGGAAACATATAAATAATAATGGAATTTATTAGAAATGACTACTACCAGAGATTGAAGGGTGTCATTCTGGGATAAAGACTCAAATCGTTAAAAAATATAACTCTTTCTTTCCCTCTCTCTCTTTCTCCCTCACTTTTTCTCTCATTCATGAAGAGAAATTATAAAGTGACAAAGAGCTTGCTCCGAGAAACGCTTGGACTATTCTTTTAAGATCATGATACTCAGCATATTAACCACTGTTGTTCTGTTTTGTCATGAAGTTTTGTTTTATTTTGTTCATAGGATTAATAAGAGATTTTTTTTTCATTTTTGCTACATCATTTCACAGTTGGATAGCAGGAGATAACCATTATGTACTGTGCATTTCAAAAACTAAAGAAAATTCAGTATTTTAGCATAAAGCAATAAATATTTGAGGAGACATCTATTTAACCTGGTTATTCCACAATATTTAACAGAGAGCATTAAAGTCAACTGTATTTATTATCTTTAAGTAGCTGGAAAGTAGATGCTATAGTTTTTATGTAACTAATAAGTCAATTAAATACTAAATAGAGAATATTTGAAATTAAATGAAAAGGAAATAGAATGAAAAGACAACCCACAAATTTCAAAAAAAATTTAACTAATAAGTATTCGGACAAGGTCTTCTATCTAGAATTCATAAAACACTAAAAACCATTAGAGTCCCAAAATTCAAAGACCCAATCCAGAAATGGGCATCTGAGATGAACACACAATTCTCAGAGAAAGAAATTCAACAAGCCTATAAATGCATGAAGAAATGCTCCACATCACTAGCCATTCACGAAATGCAAATCAAAACAACACTTCGATACCATCTCGTCCCAGAAAGAATGGCTACTATAAAGAAATGAACCAACAATAAACGTTGGAGAGGCTGTGGGGAAAAAGGAACGCTTCTCCACTGCTGGTGGGAATGCAGACTGGTGCAACCCCTATGGAAAGCAGTGTGGAGACTCCTTAAAAAACTAGAGGTGGAAATCCCATTCAATCCAGCTATCCTCCTACTGGGAATTCCAGAAGAACTGAAAACGTCATATCATAGTGATATCTGTGCATCTATGTTTCTATCAGCACAATTTGTGATAGCTAAATCCTGGAAACAATCAAAATGCCCATCATCTGAAGATTGGTTGAAAAAGATAAGGTATTTTCATAAATGGAATACTATTCAGCTATAAGGAATGATAAACTAGAAGACTTCATATATAAATGGATGTATCTTGAACATATACTCACTAGTGAAATAAACCAGATCTATATATGCAAATATCATATAGTCTCCCTAGTTTAAGGACCCAAAAGAAGAAACAAATTAATAAATAAATTTTGGGCGGCACCAGGAATCAATCTCAGGACCTTGCATTTTCTGCAGTCTCAACCCCTATAAATTTTTTTTTAGAAGAGTGGCTTAAATTCAAAATGCAATTGGAAGAGTTAAAAAAAATTGATGTTTATTGAAAGTGTTAGTGTTTAATTGTTTGATCAGTCTTACATACCTATGTCTTTTGATACTGATTTGATGATGAAAATACGTAATGCAGTAATGCAACCACTGTTAAATTTTTCTTGTCTTGAAATTCTGTACTATATGTGCTCTTGGTCACTGTTTTTATTTTTTCTGCTATTTTTACCCTTAAAAACATAATAAAAAAATTAGAAAAGCAAAAAAACAAAATTGGGGACTCCTTCTGGGGGTGGACATCCTGTCTTAACTGGAACCTTGGTGGTGCCTTAGCGATGATTAGCAGCCTGGCCGCCACCTGGGAGGCTCCTAGGTGGGGCCTTTACTGAAAAGCACCCCACAAATATCTCTCAGCCACCTTTGAGCTGAAGCATCCTGCAATGGATACCTCTTAGCAATTCAAGAACATAAGAGGAAGAGCTCAAGACTCAAAATACACAGGCTGCGTTCCGAGATGGGCTCCAGCTCCTCGCCCCTCTTTAACTTCAGGTGCTACAAAAACAAAATGAGGTGTTGACACCTGTGTTTAAAAAAAAAAAGGTATGTTATTTATTCTTTTACAAAGTTAGTAATATGTGACACAAGATTTGCTAGTGACTAATCCCTGACTTTAATCAGACTAGGTGTTTATCTCGGGACTGAGGTAGTTTGTTTGCTTTAGGCACTGAGGTGTAGTTCCACCTGTACACTTCTGATGAACTTCCTAGCTTCCAAGTATCCACCTTTTTGTTTTGTTTTGTTAGAGATGGGTGTTTCCTTGCAGTTAGAGAAGCTGCTTTTGGAGAAGTCCTTTTTTTTTTTTTTTTTTTTTTTGTCTTTTTGAGACAGGGTCTCGCTATGCAGTTGAGGCTGGCCTTGAGCTCACTTTTGTAGCCCAGACTGGTCTCGAACTCGCACCAATCCTCTTGCCTCAGCCTCCCGAGTGCTGGGATTACAGGCGTGAGCCACCATGCCCGGCTGGAGAAGTCTTTAAAGGACCTTTCCATACTTGATGCCAGTCCAAAGACTGTAGGTGCTTGGATTCAGCAAAATAACTCAATATACAGAAATAGTCCATAATAGAAGTGACAGTGTGAAGTTTTTCATGGGAAATAAAAACCAAAAAGACTAAATGTACAGAATTTTCTTTTCCAAAACTGTATATGGAAGAACGACTTGTAAGAACATACTTAAAAGTGAATGTCAGATGACTTCTCTCCACGATCAAGAGAAGGTAATGTACTTCCAGTTTCTTCACTGCTTTTCACATGTTATAATCAGAGTTACTAAGTGAGGGAAATCAAGGAAGAAGGCAAGAAGAAGCAATAAAATTCATTGTGTTGTAAACTACTCTTTATTTTCAGGTAATATAATCATACACATCGAAACACATTGAAAATCTTTGAAAATTTACAAGCAAGTAGTGTAATTGGTGAGTTTATGAGGGTGGCACAAAATGAGATCCATGTGCAAAAGTAATGGCATTCCTACAGATTACCAATTTTTATTTTTATTTATTTATTTATTTTATTTTTTTTAATTTTTTTTTCTTGTTTCAGAACCTTTATTTGTTTATTCACTCATTTTTATGGCCAGCTCAGCCTGCCCTGAGGGCAGGGCTGGCGCAGCATGTGGTGCCGGGAATCTAACCGCAGTCCCTGAAGCTGCCCAAGCTTTCCCAAGCAGGCGCTTTAGACCACTGAGCCATCCCGCGAGGCCCCAGATTACCAATTTTTAAAAAAAGACAATAAAATTTAAAAATATAACTTAAAAACAGTAATAAGTATGAAATTCGTAGGCAGAAACATGTCAGATATCCAAGACCTGTATCATGAAAACTCCCAAAAGCACTGAAAAAAGGAAAATTTAAGTAAAAGAGGTATACTGGATCATAGTATTCATGAGTCAGAATATTCAATATCATCAAAATGCCAACTTTCTGCACTAAATCTATAGATTCGATGCAAACTCAGTCACAATCCCTGTTTTTTTTTTTTTTTTGTTCTTTTCTTTTTTTTTTCTTTAGAAAAAGTAAAAACTAGTAAACTTGTGAGATACATGATATCTAAAATTTTGTAACAGAATAGTAAACAACTTTGAAAAATAAAGGTGAATTTGAAGGGGAGACAATACGTGTCTAGAGCATAACATTAACTTTCAGGAAACAAAAAAATGGTAGCACGGGTGTTAGAACAACAGAAAAGTAGAGAAATGAGAAGTATCTACCAACACCTGGTTGTTAAGTAAGGATACAAAGTCAATCCCAGGAAGCAGGGATCATCGTTCAATAAATGGTACCTGAACACTTGTATGTGAAGGAGGAGGAGGAGGAGGAGGAGGAGGAGGAGGAGGAGGAGGGGGAAAAGAAGTTATGCTGGAGAGGCAGATCAGCAGCAAAACTGCCTGCCTGGCAAGTGCAGGGTCTTGAGTTCGATCTCCGCTATGACTACTATTGCTGCTGCAATCGCTACTACTACTACTACTACTACTACTACTACTACTACTACTACTACTACTACTACTAAATTTAAAAAGTTATTCAATCTGTATCTTACACCACATAATAAAATTAAAACTCAGTAAAGTATAAAACAAAACTCTAACATTAAAAGACTTTTAGAAGGAAACACTGACAAAAAAAATATTTGACAGCAGTATATGGAAAGATTTCTGAGATACAACATAAGAAGCATAGTCTGTAAGTGAAAAATTAACAGATATAACTTCATGAAGTTTAGAACCTTTTTTTTTTTCAAGATTTTTGTTGAAAACAAAACTTACGAAATGGACAGCTACATATTACGAAAAAAATTTTCAAATCGTGTGCATAAAATATTCAGAACATAAAAAGACATTTTAAAATCCACATTAAGAAAATAAACACGCCAAATAAATAATTATTCAGATACTTCACCTAGTAATACATATCAGTGACAAAAATCACATGTTTTGTATTCTCTGTCATTAAGAAATTCAAATAAAAATCACAAATGAATAACACTATGTATATGTTAGTATGCTTGAACAAAGAAGTCAGATCCATTGTATTCCCCCAAAAAGAATACATAATGCCTAATTCTATTTATAAAAATTTCTAGAATGTTCAAGGTAATCTATAAGTGTGAATAAGTAGAATCAGTTGCTTTAGGGGAGGTGGGTGGAAGAATCAGGAAGGGAGGGTGATAGGGGAACACGAGGCTTTCTGAGGGGTGGTGACATACATGTTCAGCATTAAGATTTTGGTTTCCATTGAACCTACCTGTCACAGCATTTCAGATAGGCCACATAAATTTGTTCAGCTTATTGTATATTTATTATTCCTAAACAAAGATTTTAAAAGACAGACTGTAAATGTTGCTAATTTTATTCTAATCATATAAAGATATATTTCATAACTAACCAAAAATTTATAGAAAGGACTTAAGCAAAAATGTACTTGACTTTAATAATGCCATTGCAAGTGATTCTTTTTTATTATTTTATTATTAAGGTTCATGGGAAGTAATATTTTGAGTGCTTAAGAAATGGCCAACTTTTAACTGTAAGTTAAGTTTTTAAGTTAAAAGCACAACTAATTTTTCCTTGTATTTAAAATATACCTTCTTCTCCTCTTTCAGTCATTTAAAAATAGAGACAAATAATAATTCAGTTATCCAAAATACAGCCCCTCATTCAGAAAGATAAACTCTCAGAGCACTAAAACTAGACATTTTTCTGTTAGGCCCAAAAACCAAAAGCTCTGAACATGGAGATGTGACAGTAAGGCTACAGACCTACAACTGCGCCCAGTACTCTGATGGATAAAACTCTTCTGCTGGCCTTCAGGGGCACTGAAAATTGAGGTTCTCTTTGTGAAGGCAGAATAACACAGCAGGAAAAGAGTAGTTAGGAGAGACTGACTAACAAGACAGAAAATAGATGAAAACTGAAAATCACACACAAGTAGGAGAAATATTGAGGAAACAGCTGTGATTCCTAGAAAGCTGGACAACCAAAGAAGTAGAGATGGAAGACACATGGCTGGCTTACTGCCCGGTTCATGTATCTTCCCCCTTCCTCCTTCTTCTCTGAAAGCCACGAATGGAGAAATGGGAAGCATGTGGTCTCCATTTACGAATTCACCCTCATCTGACTTTGTGGTCAAACTTCTTCTCTCCAGGGAATGGTGAAGAAGCCTCAGAGACCCACCCAACCTACATTCCCTTGTTAGCACTGATGCCGGACCTGGAATAGAATTTGAAGTTTGTGTTTCTCCCAGTATCCTGCAGGTTAATCCTATTTTGATGCAAGCTTTTTCCATAGCTTGGTACATGTTTAAATTTATTATGTATTCAGTTTTCCTAACAGATATTTTTTTTGTAACATGTACTTTGCTTCCTGTTTTTCTTATACGAGTGCCTAGAGCTCTTCTTTTAACATCATTGTGTTATTAATATCTATTCAGAGTATCCAAAATCAATATAACATTTTCTGTGGGTTTTGTTTAATTGGCTACAATTTCTCCCCATTAATTAAGTTCCTTAAGTTCAATTCAGAAGAGAAGGGAATGCCATGTCTGCCTTACAGTACTATACAGTAATCACATTCATAAAACCTTAAAGATATTTCTCATGTCTATTAATAAAATAGTGAAAAACATACTATACTTTTGTCTTTGGTAGAAAAAAGCCTCATTGCATCATGCGGAAAATTCATGTCAACTAAATCATAAGAGGCAACAGAAACTAGACACTTGGACCCTCACAAAAGACAGAAATGAAAAACAACTCAGATAATGCTTAATAATTGAAATGTTACTGTATTTAAAAACAGAGATCCAATTGTTATGATTCCATTAGAAGGATGTTATATTCATTTTTTTACTTCAATGCAAGTGTCTGTTAGCTGGGAAAGCTCAATGCTACAATCTTTTGTCCCTCTGTGTCCCTGCTTTAAGCTCTGAGAGCTCTTTCATATGTGTGTCAATGAAGCAGTGTGAGAAAATGGCAGTCTTCTATTTTATCAATGTAGACATTTAAAAAGAGGCCATACGGTTCATGTCTCCGAAAGTTAAAGCAAAAACGAGATATAATTTAGCCACAATTTACGTCTTCACTGTGCCGATGTCATTTTTATTTAGTGGTGATTGTCTTTTAGGTAAAATATAAGACACTGTTAATGGCAGACAAATGCCTCCCTGGTTAGACATTCTCGTGGTTAGAAGACATAAACAAGAATATAGCTCAGAAAACAGAGGTTCATTCTTTGGGTAGTAATTTTTATCTCAGTCTAGTTAACCTTTGCAGAACAAAAATACTGGATCGTCTCTTAGTGAGAGGTTCTCTTTCAATTACGATGTGAAGCTTATCCACAAGATAAACGATTCATTTAAAGTCTTAACATTGAAAAAATGTGGAAAAATATTTGAATTCACTTGTTCAGCTAAACACTGAAGTGCAAATGATTTGAGAGCTGCTGGAATCATTATTTGCATAATCCTGTAAAGATACGTCACTATAACATGTAGTTAAAAACTTGTTATTTTGGTGGTTTAGATAAAAGATTAAGTTGTCAAAGGCAATCAACATCTGAAAGCCTTGGAGGAGAACTGTAATAGCTGGATTCATATCATGAAATGGTACAAGCTGCTGTGTTGGAGAAGATGTATGGAGAACTGATAAGAAAAAGTCAGAAACAAATGGAAGTCATAAATAATAATTAAGTTAGTGTAAAAGGCAAAATACAAAGGAATTGGCAATGATATAATAGTATAATGGAAAAAAGATTTTATACAAATCAAAGAAAAAAAGCCAGAATCAGAAGTTGGTTTAACAAAAGAAAAAGTCTTATTTTTGTTGAAAGGTACCCACAAAAATGGTTTCATAGAATATATCTCTGGAGTTATTTTTCCTATACAGTGAACCCCATCATTTCTTGTTGCAATAAATGTTGGCATATGAACCACATAGGACCAGCAATTTTTGTTAAAAGCATATGTAGGTATATTTGAAATTTGAATTTTAAAAGGAAAATAGGAGGAAATGGAATAGCTCTACTTTTGCAATTGCTGAAGGAGTCAGAAAACGGGCCTTTTAAAATAAAGGCAGCCTTTATCACAGTGCACATTATAATACATGGTCAAAATAAACAATAAATGATTAAATTTTTGAAAATTATTATGAAAAAATACATTGATATTAATCCCTCAAAATTCTCAAAGCAATTAATCCATGTCCTGAGCAGGCTTATCCCACTGTCTTTGCCACTCCCTAAAGCATTTCCTGAAGCCCTTCTTCATGAATGTCTTCATGAGATATGCCCAGAAATGCAGCGCTACTGCTGAGCGCCAAGCAGCAAGAGGCACTATACTGTGTCCTCACCCACCTTGTCCACTGGATCTGGTACCGTGTAATTTCTCGCACTTTCCCAAGTCAAAATTACCATGCCAGGTGAAAATTTTATGTATATGTGGGACATCGATAAACATGAAGACGCAGTCGCCGGGCGTGGTGGCGCATGCCTGTAATCCCAGCACTTGGGAGGCTGAGGCAGGAGGATCAGTGCAAGTTTGAGACCAGCCTGGGCTACAAAAGTGAGCTCAAGGCCAGCCTGAACTGCACAGTGAGACCCTGTCTCAAAAAGACAAAAAAAAAAAAAACAAAAAAGTAGATAAACATGAAGACAGAACTAAGACACTCACAACAGGACTTTCAGAACTGCTTCAGAAAGTGAGAAGAATGATGAGATAAGTGTGTTCAAGTGTTGGAGGCAATTTTGAGGGACACTAATGACAATGCATATTTTACTATACTATTTTTTTTTTTTTTGTGTGTTTTGGAGACAGGGTCTCACTATGCAGTTCAGGCTGGCCTTGAGCTCACTTTTGTAGCCCAGGCTGGTCTCGAACTCACACCAATCCTCCTGCCTCAGCCTCCCGATTGCTGGGATTACAGGCGTGTGCCACCACGACCGGCTATACTATATCTTAACATTCTGAGAATTCACCATTTCTCAGAATAATACCTCTTAAAATGTACCTGTAAAACATAAATAAACTATAAAATATTAAGTAGCAAAACATGGGTTTTGGTTATTTTGGTATTCCTCAAAGTTTCTTGAATTAAGATAGGTTATTGAACTGGTTATTTTTTTTTTCATAAAAAATTACTGTTTTACTTACTGACTCGCTGAAGAAAGCTTTTCCAAGTATTTGCCCTGCATAGTGACAGTGTTGACAGATAAGAATAAATGTTATTTGTTATTGTTTATAAAACATGTGGTCCACAAAGTTCCACAAGCACTACATTAGTGAATTTTGTACTAGTACAGTATTTTCAAGGAAAGCAAAAGGTTAGGCCACTCTGAGCAACTGGTAACATCTTTATCAAGTGATCAACATATAACTCTGTCTTGTATGTGTTTTCATTTAACGACACCATATTTAGTACATGCAATTGATAAATGAACATTACTCCCACAACTAAAAGCTGTATAATTCATGCCAGAGTGAAGCTTATCTAATATATTGCAGCTCTCCTGTGCTTACAAATAGCAGATAACACTTCAGCACTGTGCTTAAGGGACTTTTAAAAAGCCAAATTCATTCCCTCTAACTCCCCACACACACCAAAAAAAAAAAAAAAAAAAAAAGTTTTCTAGTATATGCAAAATGTGGCATTAAACAGACCAGAAAAAAATGAAAATTTATGTAACCCACATCTAAATTTGATTCTGTTAAGTTCATTATTAAACACAGAGTGAACTCTTTACAAATGAATCTAAGCATCACAGATCTTAGTTTCATAGTTGCACTGTCTCCGAAAGGTCCCAGGGAGCTTTGTGACTTTTGACAATAATCCAGGCTTCACTTACTCATGAATGGGAGCTCTTGGGGGTAAAGGAACCTCACTAAAGTGTAAGGAACCTCACTAAAGTGTAAGGGAGCCATGTAAGTAGCCCTGTCTATGAAGCCTTAGGCAGACTGCAGTCCCTCATGCACTGTCGCCAACACATTTATCTTTAAAATTAGACCAGTCCCCCTCCTCTGTCTAATTGTAACATAAATTCATGAAAATACATTTACCAGTCTGCTTACAAACATAATTGATTGAGTTATTTCATTATCCACATAAGAGTTTCAAAAACAGCCAGTGAGCTAGCTCAGCGCCTAGGCAAGAACAGAAGCTGGGGTTCGATACCTAGTACTGCATGCAATGCTGGCTCTACCTCCGGACATGCTGAGTTAGCAAATGAGTCTGAGCGTGATGGTGTATGCCTATAATCCCAGAGCGGGGGAGGCTGAAATCAGGAGGATCACTACGAGTCCAATCTGTACTAAATACATGAGAAAAAAAGTTTCAAAAGCAACAACAAAAATCTCCTCTTCATAGCTTACCCAGATACTTTTTCCATCTTTGTTTTCCTTTAAACTTTAACATTTCCATTGGCATTTACAATGTAAAATAATTTTTCCCTGTTGTCCAATTTCTTTTCTACTGTTTTCCTTGAAAATTATTTTTCTCTTTGAACTAAGAGGAAAGAAAGACACAGGGTACTGGATTAGGAAGAAGCAGAGATTGGATGGTGTGTGTTATGGGTCAAGTGGTTTCTTGACCACTCTTCAGTCCTTGCATGGATGTTTTCTTCACATCATGATAGTCTCAACCCAAAGCTTATGTCATCAGGTACATTGCAATTCCTATGGACAGTATGGTGCACAACCCCCCTTCCTACCATTCAACTGAGGCTCTCTTTATTGGGGCTCTTATTTCCTCACAGCAATTTTTCCGAAACTACCTTTTTCGTGAACAGACCTGTTTACTAGGGGAAAGAAAGCTTCTGTCCAGGAGAGGGACAGAAGGGGGTCCCGAACGGATTGTCCCTGGGAAGCTGTCTCTTCTAGGGACTTTTATAGAGGAAAGCCATATGGTGAGGCAGGTCTAAAGTGGTGGAGAACATGGGAACTCGCTGAGGTGGGACAAAACTATGGTCAACCAATGAGATTATAAGCACCATTGCACAGGTAAAATTGATTAAATTCAGGACCAAATGATGAAGAGAGTATGTAGCAAGTGGGCATGAATATGAGACAGGGTCTCTTCCTGTTGGGCGTTGGGTTAGAAACTACCTTATTTAATTACTATTCACACTTTATTTCCTCCCTTCTCACATTACCTTATCATACAGGGCTTAGATCTGAATGCTAAACTACTGGAGTCTTAACTTAAGAATTGCCAGGCTTGTGTAGATTATACTATTAAATTAAATATGTACATTGTGGCTGTTTGAATATCCACAAACAAATATATTATTTCTAAAGCAACAGAGGAGAAGCATTGGAATAATAAAAGATAGAAGGGGAAAAGGGACAAACAAGAATGAGACCAAGTAAGTATAAACACTGACCAAATATAAGCCAACTGTATAACGTTTATGTTATCTCCAATGGAGTAAGTGTTCCAATTAAAAATAATCATTCTGTTTGTTAGTACTTCATTGAAGAACTTTGCATCTATGTTCATTAGGGAGATCGGCTTGTAGTTCTCTGTTTTGGTTGGGTCTTTCTTTGGCTTTTGTATCAGGGTAATACTTGGCTCTAGGAATGAGTTTGGGAGAATTGCTTCCCTTTCAATTTCATTGAAGCATTTGAGAAGAATTGGCATTAGCTCTTCTCTAAATTTCTTGTAGAATTCAGCTGTGACTCCATCAGGATCTGAGCTTTCCTTTGTTGGCAAGTTTTTAATTACATTTTCAATTTCATTGACTGATAATGGGTTTTTCAGAATTTTATACCTTCTTGATTCAGTTTTGGTAATTCATATGCATCTAGGAATCTGTCCATTTCTTCTGTGTTTTCCGTCCTACAAGGGTAAAGATTTTCAAATTAGGCATTAATGATCTTCTGAATTTCTATAGGATCTACAGTGACTTTGCCCTTTCCATTTTATTACATTAATTTGAATTTTTTCCTTCCTGTTTTGATAAGGACAGGTAGGGATTTATTGATTTTATTTATTCGTTCAAAGAACCAACTCATTAATTATTTATATTGTTTTTGTGGTCTCCATTGTATTCATTTCTGTTCTGATTTAGTAATTGCCTGCCTTCTTTGGACTTTGGGCTTAACTTCTCTTCTTCTTCTTCTTCTTCTTCTTCTTTTTCTTCTTCTTCTTCTTCTTCTTCTTCTTTTTTTTTTTTCTAGAAGTTTGAGGTGCAGCTTAAGGTTGTTTATTTTGGGTTGCTCTGTTTTATTGATGTGAGAACTCACTGCTAAAAATTTCCCTCTCAGGGTTGATTTCATTACATCCCATAGGCGCTGGTTAGTTGAATCTGAATTTTTGTTTGATTGTAGATACAGTTTAATTTTTTCTTTCATTTTATTTGTGACCCATTGATTGTTCAGGAGAACATTAGTTAATCTCAATGTGCATTGAGATTTAGGGTTTTTGCGAAGAACCATACAATATAAGATATATTGTATAAGATTAATTTAGAACAAATAATTCAAAGAATCATATGCAAAGAGTTCAGGAAATCTGCCCACACACTAAAGCCCAAAGTATCCAGCTGAGGTCCTATATTTTAATATCTTATATGATAGTAAATCATAACTATCTGGCTGAAGACCTAGAGCTCATAGCAATGCCCCTCTCAAGTCTAACTAGAGGCCTAGAGCCCACGAGAATGTCTCATTCTGGCTCCCCTCATGAATCTGTATTGGGAAGGCCCAAAGTCAGTAATGAAAACTAGGAAGTCTATGCCAGTGAAAAAAATAATCTGTGCTAACAAGCGGAGGGGTCTGAACTGGAGCCAGGAAGCCACACTCAAAGTAAAAACCAGAGCTCCCCATAAAAGTACCACAGCTATCCTCAGCAACCCTGAGGTTCTGAGCTCCTCTGAGGATGGGAACAGCCTCACTTCTACCAGGAAAGACAACATGACAAGCTTCTCCAAGAGACTGGACAGTGTATCACCTTCCCATCTAGAGCCAGGCAGTGATGACCAGGTGAGGACCAGAACTCCCCTTAAAAGAACCATAGCTATTCTCAGTAACAATGAGGTCCTCAGCTCTTCCTCTGATGAGAACAGCCAAGTTTACCAGGAAACCCAGCATGATAAGGTCCTCCAGCAGGACAGACCAAGAGAAGCCCAGCTTCCAGCAGCTCCAACAGCTTCTCCAGACAACTTCCCTAGCATCCTCTCAATAATTTCTCCAATTCTTCCTCTTATGCTGTTGGAAACAATGCTCAGGTGGGCCTCCATACCCAGCATCACGCTGCTTCAATTCACATGGGTGTAAGAAGTTGACCACCACTTAACAATCTACTACAATGTGTTTATGGAATTTTTGTGATTTCTTTTGTCAGCAATTTCCAGTTTCTTGCATTATGGTCAGATAATATTCAAGGGATAATTTCAATTCCTTTTCATTTGCTTAAGCTTGTTGTATGTGCTAACAAATGCTTGAGAGACTGTGGGTAAAAAAGATCCATTCCCCAATATTGGTGGGAGTGGAGACTGGTACAACCACTATGGAAGTCGTGGTTGAGGGTCCTTTAAAAAAAATTAGGATTAGAGGTCCCATTCAACCCAGCTATTCTCCTACTAGGAATTTTTCTGCAAGAACTAAAAACATCAGACCACAGCATTATATGTGTACTCATGGTTATAACAGCACAATTTGTCATAACTAAATCTTGGAAATAACCCAAATGTCCATCAACTGAGAAATGGATAAAAAGATGGGCTGTTTTTATACAGTGGAGTATTTCTCAGGCATAAAAAAGGTAAACTCAAGATTTTTATAGGTAAATGGATGCAACTAGAGACATACTTATATGCAATAAATCAGACCCACATGTGTAAACCTCATATTGTTCCCATAGTGTAAGACCATGAAAGAAAAAAGAAAAACAACCTGAAAGACTAAATCAAATCTAAAATGTAAAATAGATACTGTTCAAAGACAAAGAAATTGTTCAAAGAGAAAAACTGAACAATTGGAAAGAAAAAGGAAAAAAGAAAGAAGGGAAAAATAAATATGTATATAGTCGGGGTAGTTTGGACAATTGTACTGCTGATTTCTGTTGATTTATTGAAAGGAACAGTTAATGCTTAGTTTTTTTCTCTATCCTCATAATATTTCACTATTTGTTATTTTCTTTCTTTTTTTTATTATTTAATACAAGGTCTACAGTGTCTTACTACACAGAGCAGACTTGCAATGATTTTCCTGTTTTTCAGCCTCCCCAGTGCTGGGATTACAGTAGTACACAACCACACCCAGATTTAAAAATATTAAAATATCACTCAGCTGCAGAGATAGCTCTGCAATCTAAACTCCTACCTAGGAAAGCAAAAAGACCTCAGTTCAATCCTCAGTTAACACATGCTGTGCCATCCCACCCTGGGTGCACTGATTTAGCCACCAAGACTGGGTATGGCAGTGCATGCCCACAATTCCATCACTGAGGATGCTGAAACAGGAGGATTACTATGAATCTGAGCAGTGTAGTGAGACCCTGTATCACATACATAAAAGTTAAAAAAAAGTGTCACTCAACTGAAATTTAAAATTCAATTGCACCATTTATGAGGACATTTATTCTCTATGATAGATTCTGTTACCTTCATAATTCTTACTTATTTAAAGTATTCTAAGCATTTTCTTTTTTCCCACAATGAACACAAAAATCTAAAACCCATAAGTGAAATTCACCTGAGATTGTGAAGTATATAGGAGTTATGTGAAATACTTGTAATTTTCATCAGTAAATCTGAGTGGGTAGGGAAATGTCAAATACCTTGGTTATCAATGATAAAACAATAAAACCATTACATTACATTTCTGAATAAAAATTGAGATACTTTATAGCTATAGACTTGTGTAATTAGAAAATTAAAATTTCAGAATCATTTAAAATTTTGTTTGCTAATTACATGGACCCAAAACATCAGAAGACAATAAAGAAAAATATGTAGAACTGTGTAAATCTCTCTCATTCCAATACTAGGAAACATAACCTTTCTTTAGATGTGACAGACTTTCAAAAGCATTTTTCCTTGTATGAAGAATAGGTGCGTGCTCAAAGAATATGTAGAATTTCATGAAATGCATCATGGTTGTTTATTGGAAAATGAAATAATCATAGCACATTTTTAAATATATTACGGTGGAATATATTTCTTCATGGTTCTCTCTGAGATGCAGCTGATCAAAAGCTGACCTATATTATTAATCACCCCAATGCTATTTTTGTGTTACAGTACAGGAGTTTTCATGAACTAACTACGTGAGCAGTGATCTCTGCTCTCAGTTCTTAGCAGTTTAGAACTCATCTTCCGACAGGAATTCCTGCTTTCTGTAGGAGAGCTTTGCTCTGAGGACAGCCATTAGGCATCCTGTTGGGATTCTGACCTTGCAGATGCTTGTGTGATGCACAGATCGTGGGACTCCTCCCACCTGGACATCTGTCATCCTGAGGAATTAGCAGGTATTTATATGCCCCATAGCAAACAACAGGTTTCAAAGTCAGTCTTCCCTTCATGTAAAGTTCTCCGTGGATAATCCCTTCTACTAAAAGTGTAAATACACATATTATACCACAAATCTTTACAGTGCAGCAGTTTTTAGACACATTTTATTTCCCGATGTCCATATGCTATGAGGAAATTTGTTGACAGGAACACTAGAAACTACCAACAGTAGTTTGCATTTCCTTTTGCCAGTCATTCCTGTCCTTGCTCACGCAGCATTGTGCTTTCTCTTCTCATCTCCTTCCTCATCTTTCTTCCTTTGCTTCCTTTTCCCTTCCCATCTCCCGCTCTTCATCATTTTACTTCCTTCTGACTCTCTCCTCACAGATGGTTCTGGTGCAGATCTCAGAATGCAAAGATAGAAAAACTTTAAGAGCTCTGATTCTGTTTTCTTTTGTTGAAACAAAGGAAATTCTGAGTCATGATCATAATTTTCAGAAAGAGTAATTTATTACATTCTTTTTTAATGATGCTATATGTCAAAATCACTCTTTTCAACAAAATAAATGATTCTCAAAAAAAAATAGTTACATGACTAGTTTCTGAAAAGGGTTGTGTTAATATTGTTCAGGGAATTTTATGATCATATGTTGTATTGTAAGTACACTAAAGATAACAGCACAGTGTATTAACTATTCTTTTTGTTTTGTTTTGTCTTTTTGAGACAGGGTCTCGCTGTACAGTTCAGGCTGGCCTTGAGCTCAGTTTTGTAGCCCAGGCTACAACTCTTGAACTCTCACTGATCCTCCTGCCTCAGCCCCCTAAGTGCTGGGATTACAGGTGTGTGCCACTACGCCCAGCTTAACTATTGTTATCCTATTATATTGTTATGAAATTTTGTTTTATTTTGTCATTAAAAAAATCTGTAAAAGGCCAGCCAGAGAGCTCAGCAGATTAAAATTCCTGCAAGTATGCTCAGGGGCTGGCGGTTCATTCCCAGACCTGCCCCATTGACCTTGCCTCCTGGGCACGCTGAGATGGCAATTGAGACTGGGCGTGGTGGTGCACACTGTAATCCTACCTCTTGGGTAGAATTACAGGAGAATAACTATGAATCTAATCTAGTAGTAAGACCCTGAACACCCTGTAGACCCTTGCCTAAAATAAATAAATAAATAAATAAATAAATAAATAAATAAATAAACAAATTATGTAAAACAGGAGAGGATATGGGCCACAGAAAGTTTGTGCTTACAATGCTCTGCCCATTGAGCAGGTTAGCAAAATGAGGAATTGAGGGTAAAATGCAATATTTTTAAGCTCAATAATAAAGTGGATGACTAAAGGTTATCAGTGAACAGAGATATGGAATACCTTCCCAGAACATTCATTCATCTTTTCTCTCCCCTTGTGCTAAGGTATGGCCCCTCTGTGGCTGTTTCCAGAAACCACTGGCCTAACTTGACCCCCCCGCCCCCCTGCTTCCCACAGCCCAGCACCTGCACTTGCCCACCTCATCTTGGAGGATGGAATTGTGTGCCCTAGTTATGTGTTTTGTTGCAAGCATCCCAATTCCTTAACCAAATGGGTTTGTATGCCCTTGCAACACACTGCTTGTTATTCAAAAAAGATACAAATGGCTTTCAGAGATATCTGGTGATGTTCTGACAGCAGCTGAGGGAGGTGTCAGCATGACTCTGAGGACGTTACCGATCATTGAGGCTATCCTAGCATAATGATTGACAGTTCATTATTTTAGGCTTCTTTTTGATTAAATAATACAGCTTTACTTTCTTCTTTCTTTCTTTCTTTCTTTCTTTCTTTCTTTCTTTCTTTCTTTCTTTCTTTCTTCCTTCCTTCCTTCCTTCCTTCCTTCCTTCCTTTCTTTCTTTCTTTTTTGTACTTTTAAACTTTATTTATGAATTTATATTATGGCCAGCTCAGCCTGCCCTAGGGGTGAGGCTGGCACAGCATGTGGTGTCAGGGATCCAACCGTGGTCCCTGTGGTTACCTAAGCTTGCCTATGCAGGCGCTTTAGATTGCTGAGCTATCTTGCCAGCCCAACGGTCTACTGAGTGTTCAGGGTCTCACTCCTAGATCATACTCTTAGAGATCCACCTGTTGACAACCTCCCAAGGGCTGGGATTTCAGGCACGCGCCACCACACCCAGTCTCAATTGCTAGCCCAGTGCTCCCTGGGAGCGGGGCCAGCAGGGCAGGTCTGGTGATCAAATGCCCTATGCCTGCAACTGTTTACAGGGACTTTAATCCACTGAGCTATTTGGCCAGCTCACAGCTTTTTTTTTTTTTTAATTTTTTTATTTTATTTTTTTTCTTAAAATACAAAAACTCAAGCTGTGCAGATTGTTGAGAGGTGTCAGTTCCATCTGTCAGGACAAGTCATAAAATCCTTTAATCACTAAGGTCTGACCATGAATCAGACATTTGTCCTGGTGTAAAGTAGAAGAATAGAGACTATTTAAATGGAGCTGGGAAGAGATAGGCTTATTATTTTATGTTAAATAAAATAAAGTAGTGTGTATGAAATGGTTAACAAAGTGATTCATTGGGGCAACAACTGTTTATTTAAAGTTGTGAAGTTATACTTTCCTTTGAAGCCTTTGTGATCAAACAGATGCACAGCACCCTCCATCTGTATGCTTGTCTGTCTACCTGCCATCCATCTATTTGTATTCCCACCATATCTGTGACGGTTAGTGAGCATGGCTGCTCCTGCCACTGTCTCTGACTGGAACCCACAAGATCGCTCATGATTGGCCAGTGCTCCATTATGCCCTTTGATACACGTGGTGAGACAAAACCCAAAGATAAATGGGCCTTTCATAGAACCCAGTAACTCTGCTAGTATTTTTGTGCATATTTACTCCTGGTGTACTGTTGGGGGTCTGTTGCAATTTTAACACTGTATACAAAATTATAAAATAAAGAATTATGAAGTATATTTTGAAAAAAGACTTAAGTGTCCAACAAAGTGAACAATAACAATGAGAATAAAGACACTTTGAAATAGTTCTCTGTAGTAATTTCAATTTCATAAATTAGTTACTATCATTTTCACAAATTAATATGCAGTAACATTTAACTCAGTGTTATTAAACACAAAACCCTTTTAAAATTTTTCTTAAATATGTGCCCACAGTTGTAAAACATTTATAATCCTTTCTTCCCTTGCTATGTTGATATTTAAACAATTACAGTACTGAAAATTATCTGTTTTCTGTGTGTGTCCTGACCAGCTGAACATTCATGGGACTGTGAGTTGTATATTTATATCTATTTAGCTGCATGCTTTGCCTTAGTAGATTTTGTGCAGAGGCAGTTCAGCCACCACTGATAGCTGTGCTTGGGCTCAGTAATACTGGGCCTTCCTTAAGTAATCAATTCCAGCTACATCATTGCTGGTTTAAGCAACAGCCTGACGCTTATTTCATGCATTTCATGATTATGAAAGAAACACTTCAGACTTTTCAGAAGTCACATATCAAATTGATGTGTTCTGCCTCACTCTGGAGATTTTGTCTTTACTTCAAAATAATTCAAAGCAAATAGGAGAATCTAGTGAACCTTAGAGAATTATACTTCTTTGACTTTTGTTTTATCTTTATTTTGTTCAAATGTACTTGAGCCTTACTCTTGAGAGCAGTTAAGAATTTTAATACTGATTGCAGTTTCTTAGTTTGTATTGTACCATCTTCATGGACCATGGCCGTGCCTAACTCACTGTCTGTCACGCAATGTCAAATACACACTTCTTGGTGTTAAGAACTATTGTGTATATTACCTGTGTCTGCCTGAATACACCTACCAGCTTATAGTGAATATCAGATGTGTGGTTGCCTCCAGAAAGAAATCTGTAAGGTCAAGAATGGATTATTTCATCCTCACCTGGTACTGCTCTACATGTTATGTACTCTGTGAACATATGTCAAATAAATGAATGGTGTGACCTAGCCTTAGCTTTTTGTGATATAGTGTTCCCAAGAGTAATGTCTTGTTTCCTTCAGTTCTATACTGATACTAATGTTTACTAAATGATACTACTATTTGGATCATTCAAACTTTTAAATTGCTGTTGCAAAATGAAGAACCAAAGGAACAAATTATGGCTTAAAAACACCCCTTCATTCTCTGCCTGTTGGCCTCTGAGCCCTCTTTTAAAACAAGGTAGCTACAGAGAAGGCAGAGGTTGTCATTATGTATTTATGGTGTCCTGCTCAATAGTTGTTTTTGCAACACTTACAAAACAGTGATCCCTGAATATATTCATGGGGCTTTTATACATTTCTTGACATATAAGGAGCAATTGGAAGCACATAAAGAGCATAAAAAAGATAGAAGAATTATTCAGATTTTTCATTACTAGGACTAAATACTCAACACCTGAAGCTTTAACATAAATTTCATTTTGGCTCAAGGTTTCAGTGGATTCAGTCCACAGTCAGCTGAATCCAAGGCAGAAGTAGCAAAGCAGGGTGGTAGGGCATTGGAAACCTGGAAATCTGTTCATGGCAAAGCAGAGAGAAAGGAGGAGCTGAGCATGGGAATGCTTGCTTCTGGGCCACCACCCCAGTGACCCTGCCTCTGCAAGCAGGCTCTGTCCCTTAGCAGCACATTTATCTATTGACTTTACTGAATTATGAATGATTCAATCCATTTGTGAGTATAGAACTCTCAAGACCCAGTCACCTTCCAAGTACATGAGAATTTGCCGGAGCACATTTCATGTTTCTAAACCATGACAATAGATAGAAAGAAGCAAGGCTAGGGATATAGTTCAAGAGTAAAGCTCTGGCTTAGCATATACAGGCCCTGGGTTCAATTCTATGCACAGAAAACAAAATAAAGCAAAGCAAAACAAAACAAATGAAATAAAGTTAACTCCTTGAGGTTTTCTGCTAGTTCTAGCCCAAACTTTATAATGTAATGGGTTCCCTTTGGACAACTATGTTCATGAAAGTTTCTGGAGTCTTCAGGTCCAAATGATATACTTAATGAAGATCAGAGAATAAAGCAATACTTTGAGTTTTAAAGATGACAGTTGAGTGTATCGCTTGTAACATGAATGGCACAGCTTGGCTCTCAACCTAATCACAGGTTTTGGCATTGAGCCTTCCCAGGAAGCCACGGGATAGTGCTAAGACATCTTGGTCAGCCAGAGTAAGAGAGTACAATTAGATTTGTTCTCAAACCAAAAGTCCTGTGAGCCTGTGGACATACAAATAGTACTTATATCACTTTGAAGGAAGAATCAGGTACAAAATTCCTAAGGATTAAGATATCTTGATTGAAAAGATTGAGATTATGCAGCAATTTTAAGCTATCATTGGTTGTTCAACTTTATCAAATCAGTCTCCAAGAGTAGCTGAAAAAGATAGCCTGATCTTATGAGAAAATGATACAGTATTTAGGTCATTACTATAATCGCATCATGCATTTGGTATTATCTCTAATAATACTACAACAGGCAATAAAGAATGCCTATTAGATGGTATATTTTGAAACAAACAGAGATACACAAATGGGTGTACATGCACAATTGTTAAATTTTTCTCATATTTAATAGTATAAAGAAGAAAAGACTTATGGTTGCATATTATTTAGAGATTTTCTTTAAAAATTAACCTGAAAATGGATTAAAAACCAATTGTACAGAGAAATAATCCAGTGATAAGCTACTTCAGTTATTCTGCTCTGAATAAGTTAACATGACTCAGAAGGACTAACAAGTACTTAGCAGGTTCATTACCTAAACTGCACAATTTTTTGACTTTTATATATTTATTATTTTAAAAACTAACCCTATTTCCCATTCCACTGAATTACTTTGGACTGTCTATATTAGGGATACTATCAATTGATTTGAAAAAAATATTTCATACCTACCTTATGCTTGACACTGCTTTATGGCCTGAAGGTGTATCATTGAGTAAAAGAGACAAGTTTCTCCAGACAAGTTTGCATGCTAACAAATGGCAGAAACTAAATGAATAACAATAAAATTAACAGACATAAACTACACATCTTTTAAAAGGTGATATAAGAAAAATGGAGAGTAACAGGAATTAGGTTGACTACTTGATTTTATTGAGATGTTTGAGCAAAGAAAGAGAATTTGATGCTTTAAATTCAAACAGTTTAAAGTAAACTCCAAAGATAATATACAATATTCCTATAACAATCTATCTTCCTACTCTTATCCCATTTTGAATCTTTTATATAATAATTATTATTTGACAGTATGCAAAGAAAATTATTTAATTTCATATTTCTCTTGGAAGGTACAGCTAGCCCAAAGTGTGCTATCAAAAAATAGAAGTTATTACTACATTTCAATACAGGTCTTTATGAAGAATGTGGGATGGGTGTGAGAATGATTACACAAATAAAACAATGCTACAAAGATAGAGATTATTAAATCTTAAATTCACTGGTTATAAAGCTGTAATGTTGCATTACAGTTAAGGGAAGATAAATACAACTCTAGTACTAACGAAAGAATAGAAAGAGAAAGAAGCAAATAAAAGGAGAATACTACACGGTGAAAATTTGATGCCAGGTAAATAAATAAAGATTATATGTGTGTTAAGAACTTTACACTCACCTGATGTCATTCACTTTCTGCTCTGTTTTGTCATCTGAAATTCAGAATTTGCATTATGATTTATCGAGGTCATTGGAAAGTTTTTGTTGATTCCATGATGTATGACAAGGCTGCCATTTTATAGGGACAAGCCTTGGTATCTGGCTGCCTTGATGACATGAGGTCATCTATTTCTCACCTTCCTGCTTATTCTGTCCAAATTGTGCTTGAAAGCACAATTCTTTCGAAGGATATCGTCAGTACTGAATACCATAGCCTTGTCCCACTGAGCACTTTATCTTACCCAAGTTTCCAACCCTGTAAGAATGAAGGTAATAACATGTCCTGTCAAATCAGTCATTAAATATTCACATGAAGACGGCAACAACAACAACAGCATGATCTTTAAACAAAATTCAAGGTCCTGCTCTGGGTTAGCACAGAAAATAGGTTTTCAACAACATCTGTTTCAAAGTCAGCTGGAAGATGCTTAAAACTTTGATAGATAACAAAAATCTTACAAAAATATCCTCCCATCTCCCACCATGGGTCCTAAGAACATCCGGCTGTCCTGAGGTCAGCCAACATAGTTTTTTTTTTTTTTTTTTTTTTTCCCTTGGAATGCAGTATCTGTACCTTTGCCAGACCCCATGACATACACTGCAGGGCTAAGAGTTCCCCAGGATTAAGCTGAGCATGGAGAATAAGCCTTAGTAACTTGATTTGTTCTGAACAGCTTTTCCAGAACCTGAACTTAGTTTTGAAAGGAACTTCTAAATCCAAAGACTTTTAGGAATGGTATGAAGCCCTGTGTGTCTTCCTAATGTTAGCAAAACATTTTTCCACTTTATTCACCTTTCCCAGTCCATGGCATTGAAAGTTACCAAAAACATCTGAAAGGAACACAGAAGATTTAATAAGAGATTGTTAATCAAGCTTGCTTTTCTTTTATATTCTGTTTATTGTTTCTGCAAACTTAATGCAAAAGAAAGAGCAAAAAACACATCATAATCCCATTAGAAATTCTAAGCTCTAAACATTATCCTTGGGGCCCGGCAGGATGGTTCAGTGGTCTAAAGCGCCTGCTTAGGAAAGCTTAGGCAGCTTCAGGGACCGCGGTTCCATCCCCGGCACCACATGCTGTGCCAGCCCTGCCCTCAGGGCAGGCTGAGCCAGCCATAAAAATAAATAAACAAACAAACAAACAAAAGTTTTGAAACAAGAAAAAAAAATAAACATTATCTCTTGATAAAAAAAGCCAAGTATTAAATACAGTTCCTAGAATAAATACGCATTTAATGATATAAAGCTATCAAATTGATGATAGCTTTTGACAGAAAAATAAATGCTCTCTATTGTACTCTCAGTAAGTCAGTGCGTTGCTTTTTAAGAATCCAAGTTGATTTATTAAAATACTAAGTTATTGCACTATAATATGTTGTTAGAATAAGTTATATTTATCTCACTTTAATTCTTATACTGTACATAAATAGTATGAGCCTAGAATTTAATTGTTTTATCTTATTTAGCATTTTGTTATGAATAATTTCAGATAATCCAGAAAGACTGAATTAATTGTTCATACATCCCTATAAGACAGAAAGGTACACATGCATATAGATGAAATACCAAAGAACTGTGAGAAAAGTAAAAGGCAAGAGAAATCTATGAAGTGAAGATGAAATTTTATTTACATGCACAGACTGACACACAAGAGTTTAAAGGGTTAATGATAAGATGTGGATCCAAGTAACTTCACTTTGCAGACACAAAGATGGGTCACAGAGGGTTGGATGAAAAGATATAAATAACAATTTATTTGAAACTGTGCAGAAACATCAGTGGCCAAATACCACTAAACAAACAGATCCCAAACATTCAATTTAGTAAAGTTATGTTAAAAACCTAACAAACAAAAGAAGAAAGAAGAAAAATAAAAGGAGAAAAAGAACAAGAAATATAAACATTCATAAAATAAAGATAGAAGCCAGTATTGCTTAAATATGCTTTTTTAAAATTGAATGTTATGAGATACACAAGGGAATAAGAAATAAAATTGTAGCAAAAATTCATTCTGCATGAGTCCAGAAGTTGGATTTATCACAAGCTCCAAGACAGTCATTAGAAATATACTCAAATAGTTAAAGGAAACTACAATTGTGAAGGCTGAGCAAAAAGGAAATTTCATTAAAGAAAGAGAAACTTTATGAAAAGAATAATAAAAAAGAAAGTTTGGAGCTGGAAAGCACAATAGCCAAAAAGAAAATTTTAATTAATCAGCTCTATACTTTTGAAATGTGAGAAAATAATGTCATAGGAGCTTTTACTCTGAAGAGCAGAGAGAATAAAAAAATTAAAGAAAAAATGAACAGAGTCCCATAATCCTGGGAGCTATCCTCACGCATACCCACATGTTAATAAAGTTCTAGGAGAGACCAGAGATGAGCAGGAAACAATGCTAAATCCTCACTGATTTGATAAAAAATATTAACATTTACATTTAAAGTTCAACAAGTTTCAACTAGGATAGACACAGAGATCCGTACTTATGCTCACCATAGATGATATGCTGAACCCAAAAGACCAAAGGATGCATCAGAGCAGAAAGTGAAAGTTGATTTATGTACAGGAGAAGAAGTGTATTCATTTTTGAAATGGTAAGATCCTTATCAGTAGTTGGCTGTCCAAAAATTACACAGAGGCCGAAGTTGATCCCTGGGGCCTGCCGTACCAACCGCACCCCCAGGAAAACTGAAAAGACAATTGAGACTGGGCATGATGGCATACGCCTGTAATCCCAGCTCTTGCGAGGTGGCTGTAAACAGGCAGATCAGTATGAGTCTGATCTGGTAGTGAGACCCTGAACACTCTGTAGATCCTACCCTAAAAATACAAACAAAACAAAACCAAACCACCCAAATACTAAATCCTCCAGTCTGTCATCAACTCTTATGTTTAAAAATAGTTTTCAAAATAATGAGTGGGATTCCTAGCATTTTCTAGTGAGGTTTTATGCTTTTCTTTTTTTGTTTGTTTTATGCTTTTCTTTTCCTCAACTTCATTTTTTATTTTATTGAGTAGATGTTGTAATTATCTTTAACTTTTTGCTTATGACTCTATGCGCCCTCATAGATGCCTTATTTTCCATATCTTCTAATTAGTTATAGCTTGTATATTAAAGTCTACTTCATTTTTGTTTGATGACTTTATAATGCAATATTTTATTTTAAATCTCATGTAATTATGTTATTTTTACCATGCTTATCTTGAGCATTTAACACTTAATCATTTCTTTGAGAGTTGAGGCTACATTTTCTCCTAAGTTTTAATGTATTTAATTGTCAACTACGTAGGCTACATATCTTGAAAACAGCATTAAATAGAGTAGAGAACATGAACATGTTTCCTTTACTTTTTCCTGATTTTAACATAAAGGTGGATTTTAAGATATCACACACTATATATGAATGTTCACATACTGGTAAGTGTGTGTGCTTATGGGCATGTATACATAAAGACAGAGACAGAGGTAGCGAAGTATCCAATTCCCATTTAAAAAATATTTTTAATAGACAGTTCTACATTTTTCAAATTTTTACTCTGTATTAAATGATTTTTCTGTTTAGTCTTAAGCCTAGGATTATTGACATGAATGGCCCTATGTGGAGTACCTCTTGCAATTCTAAAATGAAGTGAACTTGATCATGATGCATCAT
>PVJA010003426.1:74380-95579 GCA_004027025.1 Myocastor coypus | reverse complement strand
GTTTATTGAAGAAGTGAAGGGGATTTAAGTAAAGGTAGCAGGGGAAACGGAATCTGCGGAATCTGCGGAATCTGCGTCAGCAGTTACCTTGCAACCAGGGGAGATCTTATGACCCAAGGAATGCTCTTGTTTCAGCATTACAATAGAGAGGCTCTCACAAGGCGGCTCCCCACAGGTTCTCCTTTTCTTTAAAGTTTTGGCAGCAGCAGAGAGTATGGCAATCTCCTGTGGGGACGGTGCTTGTCTTAGGTCAGGGTGTTTCTCACAAGGGCCTAAGTCAGACCTTACCCGTCATGGGAAGGCAGGGCAGCAAGAGGCCCTGTTCCTGTGCAGACCCTATCGTAAAAACAAGACAAGCAAAGCAAAACAAAACTACTATGATAGGGGCTGGGGAGATAGCTCCAAGGCACAAGCGCCTGCTGGGCAAGTGCAACGTTGTGAGTTTGAACCCCGGTCCTGCAAAAAAAACAAAAACAACAAAAAAAACCCTACTATGATATATAGTGAAGAAGGATGTGATAGGAAATGCCTAAGTAATTTAGCCTGAGAAGGTAGCCCATAATAAACCTCTGTGTCTTGGAATTGTTATGTTTTAACCCATAGGCACACAGACTGCCTGCAGTGGATAAACTAATGGCCAACTTGTAACAGCCAGTGAACTGAAGCAGGGTGGGGCTGAGTGTGGAAGGCCCACCTGAAGATCGTTGCCAATAGCATAAAAAGAAGTGAAGAGAAAGAGGTGGCGCTGTTGATTCTTAGGGAGAACCTTGTTGCACTGGCATTCCAGATATGAACTCAGCTGTTCTCTTCATGAGAGTCCTAGTCCTCGCTGTTGTTGAGGATGGCTGTGGGAGGAGCTCTGGTCCTTACTTTGAATATCACTTCCAGGCTCCAGTGTGGATCCAAGTATATCTTCTCGTTCTAGTTTCATTGTTGCTCTAAGCTTACCGGGACACTGGAGAAATACTGAGTTCACAAAGTCTTAAGGTGCTATCATGAGTCCAGGTACACTTTGCTTAAGATCTTTTATATCATCAGGTAGTACCATATCTCTCCATTCTCAAAAGACCAATCACTTCTGACTTCGACTAATCCCTTTTTCAGATTCTTCTTTTGATGTATTGCTTTCTTCTTATTTGGAGACATGGAACACTTCTGCTTCACTGATACTCAGTCTGTCTTGGCTGTGTAGAGTGTGACTGCCTAATTAGCATGTAGTTTACACAGAAGTTTCCAAAGAGTGTGTCATATGCAAATGGAGAGTTAGGTGGGAAGAAAGCATTCCCCAAATAAAATAATTTAGCTTAGGTCTAAAAACTCTGCTGTGAACTTGAGCTTAACATAAATTGGATTTGTCTGAAGTATAGATGCTCAAGTAGACAAAATGCAAATGACAATTTTACCACTAGTGTGGTAAAATCAGGTAGAATATTAATACACAGGATGGGTAGAGATGAGAAAAGATAGGTGCTTTTGCGTGTGAATAATGAATATCAGAAACAGTACATATTTTACAGAAAGCAATTTGCTAATATCTACTGGAATGTAGAAGGCTTATACCTTTGACCCAAAAAATCCCAGAGGAAATCTGCAGGATCAGGAGAGATATACCTGGGGAGGTGAAGTGGATGCCTAAGGAGGAGTGAGACCGCTCTGCACAGGGAGGACAGCACCCATTAACCTTTCCTCAGCCTGCTCACTTCTCATCTCATCCAGCAAGGGTGCAGCAAGCTCAGCTGGTGTTAGCACGCGTGCCTTCCCTGTGCCCTTCGTCTGAGTGCTCCTCCCCACATATTCACCTTTTCATAAATCCCAATTATATGGAATTGCTTCACTCTGCCCACCCAATAGGGAAGTTTGGAGCCCACTTTAATCAGCTTCAATTCATTCTCAGTGTATCAGTGAGCAACTACTAATAGCTTGTATTGTCTTATCTAATTTTAAATTTGCTTTTTGTATCTTTCTCCCACTCCACCCTACTTAGAAGTAAGACGCATTTGTAGCAAAAACCAAGCTTGCCTTTTCGCTACAGCTTCCTAGTAAATAAAAACTCTGCAAATTGAAAAAACAAGGGGAAATGAGACTTGTGCAGCTGAAAGGCAAAGGTAAGGAAGAATAAAATAGAAATTTTGGTAGAACAGGCAAGCATGGAGGATGAGGCTCACTTAGGAAGAGATTACAGTGGTAAGAGGTGGCAACTAGCACAAACTAGTTGTGTAACATTGAAGATGGGAAAAAAGGGGTGCACTAAACGAATGTTTACCAGGTAAAACTACAAGGTGGAACATCTGCCTAGCACATGTGAAGCCCTGGGTTCAATCCATATTGCCTGAAAAAAAAAAAGTTTACAAAAACTTAGCCCAACTTAAAAGTTGAAATTTGTAAAGTAACCACTTCTACAAGTACACCAGGCAAACAGACCAAGAAAGTTCAATTGGCTATATTCATGAATTGGAATCTAAAGTCTCCTAGAATTGCACACTTCACTATGTAAGAGTAACCTACTTGCCAGGCATGGCGGCACATGTCTGTAATCACAGCATGCTGGGAGGCTGAGGCAGAAGGATCCCAAGCTCAAATTCAGCCTGGATAACTTAGTGACTGAAAGAGACCCTGTCTTAAAATTTAAGAATAAAAAATAGGGCTAGCAGCTGGGCATGGTGGCGCATGCCTGTAATCCCAGCACTTGGGAGGCTGGGGAAGGAGGATCAGTGCGAGTTCGAGACCAGCCTGGGCTATAGAAGTTAGCTCAAGGCCAGCCTGAACTGCATAGTGAGACCCTGTCTCAAAAAGACAAAAAAAAAAAAAAAAAAAATAGGGCTAGGATGTAGCTTGATGAAAAGGCCCTGGGTGCAATCTCCAGTACTACTGATGAAACAAAAATATAAAAGCTATTAATTATTAATAACCTATTAACTTGAATTACTCTCCATAAACAGAAAAGCAAGAAAGGACTTTGTTTCAGAACTTTTGTTTGTTTGTTTATTTATTTTTATGGCCGGCTCAGCCTGCCGTGAGGGCAGGGCTGGCGCAGCATGTGGTGCCAGGGATCGAACCGTGGTCCCTGCAGCCGCCTGCAGGTGCTTTAGACCACAGAGCCATCCTGCCAAGAAAGGACTTTAAAGATAGAGAAATATAAAAGTATTTTTAATTTGTAGCAAGTCACTAGATTCCTTTTGCTCTGTCATTGGTTATTTACACATTGGCTATAAATATAATTTGTAATCGTAAGGTCTGAAGCATCAGAGAAGTACTTGAAAAGAATAACTGTTTTTAAGACACAAGGGTGGGTATTGATTTCTGATAATACATGATATCTAAAAATAATCTTGAACATGTGAAAACACTTGTTTTTTTAAAGTGTTTCATCTAGGTTTAACAACCAAATTTAGTACTATTTCTGGGTGTAAAATCAACACAAAATTTAATAGTATTCCTGTACACAAACACACTGAAAAAGAAATTAAAGAAACCATGCCTATCACAATGGCATTCAAAAAATGAAACACTGGGCTGCCCAGCTGGATGCACTGAAACTGCTACTGAGACTGGGCTTGGAGGCTTGTGCCTGTAATCCCAGTGCTTGGGAGGCTGAAAACAGGAGGATCACTATGAGTCTGATCTGTGTAGTGAGATCCTGTAGACCTTGTACTAAGCACATTAAAAAATGAAAAATATAGGAATCAATCCAACAAAGGAAATAAAAGATCTATACATTAAAAAAGATCTATACATTGAAAATTACAGTACTCTTAAAAAGAACTTCAAAGAGGATAACAGAAAGTGAAAAGAGGTCCCTTATTCATGGATAGGGAGAATCAATGTAATAAAAATGGCCATGCTGCCAAAATTTTATACAGATATAATGCAAGCCCAATCAAAACACCATCTGCATACCTCACAAAACCAGAGAAACCAATCCTAAAATCCATTTGGAATCAGGAAAGACCTAGAATATTAAAAACAATTCTCAGCAATAAAGCAAAGAGAGGGAACATTACAATTCCTGACTTGAAATTGCTCTACAAAGCCACTGTGATAAAAAAAAAAAAAAAAAAAAAAAAAAAAAAAAAAAAAAAAAAAAAAAAAAAAAAAAAAAAAAAAAAAAAAAAAAAAAAAAAAAAAAAAAAAAAAAAACAGCACAGTACTGGCAAAATAAATAAGGAAGACCTGAAGATCAAGGAAATGGTTCATAAGGTATAGAAACAACTCCAGACACACTCGGCCAAACTGCCTTATCTTTGACAAAGGAGCCAAACATTCACTGGAAGAAAGATTGCTTTTTTATTAAATGGTGCTGGAAAGAAGACTTTCTACATACCAAAGACTAAAACTATACCCTTGTAAATCACCATGCATTAAATTAAAATCAAAATGGTTCAAAACTTAAACATTAAAACAGATGATGAATAAATATATGAAAAAAAAAGCCCAACATCCCTGGTTATTAGAGAGATGTAAGTTAAATAGCACTGAGGTTCTATCTCACCCCATTAAGAATGGCTATCATCAAGAAATCCACCAATAACAAATGCTGGCAAGGCTGTGGGAGGGAAAGGAAACCCTTCTTCACTGTTGGTGGAGTGCAGATTAGTGCAACTGCTGTGGAAATCAGCATGGAGTTTCCTCAGTAAGGTAGGATTAGGGGTTCCACGACTCAGCTATTCCCCTTCTGGGGGTCTTCCCAAAAGAATTAAAAACATCATACCACAGCAATGTATGAACATCTATGCATATAACAGTTTGTAATAACTAAATCATGGTAACAACCCAAATGTCCACCAAGTGAGAAACAGACAAAGAAGATGTGGTTTTTTAATGTAATTATATGCTGCTCAGTCATAGAGAAGAACAAATTTGAGGCATTTCTAAGTAAATGGATACGAGTCGAAAGCATAGTGTTATGTGAACTAACTCAGACTCACATGTGTAAACACTGCATTGTCTTCCTGGTGTGAGAAACTAAAGAGTAAGTAATTACCTAAATGTCCAATAGGTGTTGTGACATGGGAAGAAATTGTTCAAAAGGAAAGGAGGTAGGGTGAGGGAGGGGAAAGCAAGGTGGAGCAAAGAGAAAAATTACTTTATAAAATGATAAAATGGAAACAAAGCTTTATAAATAGGGAGGGCAGGTGGGTTAAGGGGAGGAGGGGAGACTGGGAAAAATAGAGAAATCAAAATATACCATGTACAAGTACAAAGTGCCTATAATGATATGATCATTCTAGCTAAAATGTACTACTTGACTTAATTATATTGAAAAAATAAAGTGTCTTTTCTGGTCTAGCTCTTACAAGTCACACTGTTTCAAACGTGAAATCGCAAACATAATCTTGCAAAATTCTAAGCTGTTTAAAAACTCAACATTGAGGCTTGATTTTAAACATAAACATTGCCTTTGCGCAAGTTGCTGAGCAGAACTAATCTTTTTTGGGATCTAAAACACTGTCTGTAGGCAGTGTCTTTCTAATTGTCTTAGGTGGTATTAAAAAAACACAAAACCTCAGTTTGATGGTTTCATGATCTCTTTTACAACCTATTCCAGCATTCTTTTCCTTAGGAAGCCTGTCTGTAGGATAAACAGTAAAAACAATAAAGGGAACTGGAAAACAGTCTAAAATATTCATCCTTCTGTTTGAAAAAAAAAAAAGATATTCCTTTAGTGGGTTTTACTGTCATGAGTCAGTTAAGCAGACTCAGCCCCCGCGTGAAGATTCAAGTTCTACAGGTCCACACCTCAGGGACGGCACCTTCCTCTGTGAATGCTAATATAGGCTCACCATGTCTGCGGGCCAGGTAGCTGTCCCAAAGAACTCTCCTGAAAAGAATCCCAGGAAAAGATTGCTCCATATTTTCAGTGTGTCTGTCTTGTCCAGGCCCAACTGTCTGACCTCTCTTCCACTTTTCCTACTCTTTTCATCTCCCCATCCTCGCTGTTGTTTTCTTCAGCCTCCTGATGCAGACCAGCATGAGACACTACAGTGAGCTCCAGGCCTATGGCCAGGCCCTTTGGACCCCCAGTGCACAGACAGCCCTTCTGCACTTTGCATACACCTGACTGTGGGTGGCCGTTACAAACCAATGCCCTTGTATGTTTGTATATCGTGCATTAAGCCTGCTTCTCTAGTAAGCACTGACTGATACAGATGAAATACATGTTAATCAGCCACAGAAAAGGCTAGAACAGGGGCCCGGCAGGATGGCTCTGTGGTCTAAAGCACCTGCAGACAGCTGCAGGGACTGTGGTTCAATCCCCGGCACCACATGCTGCACCAGCCCTGCCCTCAGGGCAGACTGAGCTGACCATAAAAATAATAAATAAACAAACAAACAAACAGAAGTTCTGAAACAAGAAAAAAAAAACATTGAAAAAAGAATACTTGCCGGGCGTGGTGGCGCACGCCTGTAATCCTAGCACTCGGCAGGCTGAGGCAGGAGGATTGGTGCGAGTTCGAGACCAGCCTGGGCTACAAAAGTGAGCTCAGGACCAGCCTCAACTGCATAGCGAGACCCTGTCTCAAAAAGAAAAAAAAAAAAGAATAATTGTACTGCTGATTAAAAAAAAAAGAAAAGAAAAGGCTAAAACACTGATACATGCTATGAATATGAATGAACCTTAAAGCAAACTTTCTAAGTGAAAGAAGTGAGACATTACCAGGGCATGGTAGTGCATGCCTGTAATCCCAGTGCTAGGGAAGCTGCTACAGGAGAATCACTATGAGTCTAAGCTGTGCAGTGACATCAGGTACCAAATTAAAAAAAAAAAAATCTTTAAGTCACATAATGTATTATTCCAGCTATGTGAAATGGCCAGAGGAGATAAATCCGCAGACAGAAAGCATGGTGATGGGTAGCACAGGTAGGGGAAAAGAGAATGGAGACTGGTACCAAGGGGGTTTCCATATAGCATGATAAAAACATTCTGTCATCTTTGTTTGTTTGTTTGTAGGTTTGTTGGAGAAAGGGTCTTGCTATGCAGTTCAGGCTGGCCTTGAGCTCACTTTTGTTGCCCAAGCTGGTCTTGAACTTGCACTGGTCCTCCTGCCTCAGCCTCCCAAGTGTTGGGGTTATAGGCATGCACCTCCACACCTGCCTAACAACGCACCCCAGCCAACATACTGTCTGTACTATTGTCACAGCCTTGTTTTTTCAACCAAGAACCAGACCCAGGACGTTGAGCTCACCAGGCAGTCACGTGTGCAGCTGAGCTAGCTCCCTGGGTGTCTTTACTTTTTTATTTATTTCTGTTTCAGATCATTAGCTTTGTTAATACATGTTTTCAGTACACTGTGTTTATATTCCTCTTGGAGAGGTGGCACATGCTCATTATGTATCCTAATTCTTTCTGCATCCTCTTTCTCCACCCCATCCTCTTTTTGATCTACTTCCTGTTTTGGTCCTGTGTAGAGCACACAACATTTCCATTCCTTGCATGGAGTTGGTGTGTGTACCTAACACGCCTCAAATCCTTTTCACATCTGCATCCTTTCTCCTCTCTCCCTCCTGTATCCATTTCTTGGTCCTTTCCCCATGTGAAGAACACCTATCTCCCTACGGTTCATCAGCTGTCTTTTGCCTTACTCTTTATATTTGAGTTTCTTGTGTGAGAGAAACCTTGGAATTTAAGCTGGAGTGTCTCATTTATTTTACTTAGCACTATGCTCTTAAGGTGCATCTGTTTTCCTGCAAATTACTGGCGTTTATCTTTCTGGCAGAATGATGCTTTATTGTGTGTGAATACACATTTTCTTTACCCATTCATCTATTAACAGACATGAAGGCCATTTCTGAGATTCAGCTGTTATAAATTACATCGTTATAAACATGCAGGTATGTATGTATCCCTGTAATACAATATCTCTAACTCTTTTAGGAAAAAAACCCTAAAAGGTGAACAGCTGGATCAGATGGCAGCTCTAGCTTCAATCTGGGGGCAAGTTGCCATACTGATTTCCATAATGGTTACACTATTTAAATTCCCACCAGCAATCTGGAAAGGTTTCTTTTGCCCCTACCCTCACTCAAGTTTGTTACTTTTAGTTTTATCATCATTCTTTCTGAGGTCACGTGGAATCTTGGCTTGTTTGTTTTTGTTGTTTTCAAGAGAAGAATATATTTACTGGGGGAAAGAAAGCTTTGTCTAAGACAGGCACAGAAGGCGACCCAAGCAGGTTGTCCCCTCCGTCTGTTTCACTTTGCATTTGTCTAATGGCCAGCAATGTTGAGCATTTTGTCATGTATTTATTGATCATTAGAACACCTGTTCTCTGAAATGTCTGTTCATTTAACTTCCCCAATTTTTGATTGAGTGTTTTACTGGGAGGTCTATTTTTTTAAATTCTTTTATATCTTAGATATTAGTCTGCTAAAAAGTAACTGGTAAAACTTTTTCCCATACTGTAGGTGTCTTTTCATAGAGAAGTGAAAGTGTTGTGGAACCAGACAGAAGTGATGGTGCATGTTTGGAGTATGGCACTGTGCATGTACTAAATGCACTGAATCATTTGCTTTAAAATGGATACATAGGGGTTGGTGAGATAGCTCCATGGCACAAGTGCCTGCCTGGCAAGTGCAAGGTTGTGAGTTCGAACCCCAGTTCCACAAAAATAAATAAATAAATAAAATGGATATATATGTTATGTGAATTGTATCATTAAAAATAATAGTTACAGGGGCCAGCGAGATGGCTCAGCGGTCTAAAGCACTTGCTTGGGCAAGCTTAGGCAGCAGCAAGGACCATGGTTCAATCCCCAGCACCACATGTGCGCCAGCCCCACCACCCCATGGCAGGCTGAGCTAGCCATAATTAAAAAAATATATATATATGGCTGAAGCCCTTAAAACAACAGCTTATCTTCCCAAAGCCCACCGCCCCTTCTTCTCCACCTCAGCCCAGGGTGCAATTTCCTTCCATCTGTCCCACCACCTCAGGGAAGTCCCCAATCAGCTCCTCAGGTAAATCTAAACATCCTCCTCAAACCCCACCCCTGGTAAAAGGCCATAAAAGCCTCAGTCTCCCTTTGTTCCAATTCAGAGAATTCCTTATCTTCCCCAAATTCTCTCCTGTGTGCTCCAAGAAAATAAAGCCCTTTTCCCTTTTCCCTTCTGCCTGTTTCTGTGCTGTGACACCACAGAAAACCTATCATGGACAACACTGTAAATACCTTGTTTTTAGCTGGGGAAGCTGAGGTCCACAGATATGATTGGCCTTAATTAGATTACAGGGCCAGTTAGCCTCGTCAGTAGACTAACAACAGACTTTGGGTTTCCAGCACTCTTTTTGCTATTCCTCATTGCTTCAGCCTTGACCCTTGGTCCCTTGGAAGGGTGGAGCCTGGTGGAGGAGGCCAGACTTGGCTAGAAAATAGCCCTAATGAAGTTAGTTTACTCTTGTGGATCAGGACTCGGGCCATATTTGGGTGTGGAGGGAACACAGCTGTTCTAAGAAAAGGAAAGGCAAAGTGGGTGGTAAATAAATTATCAAAAGTTTAAAATGCAAATATCCTAATGCTGGGCCCAATTCTATTCCCAGGAGGCAACTTTCTACAATTATAACCCTTTCATAAGGGAGGTTATTTAGCTTGAAGGGAGAAAGATGGAGGTAGGTCCCATTTAGAGCCAAGGAAAACAAGTAGTCCATGTACCCCTCATACAACTTATTAAAAGTAGTATTTGGAATTTGATAGAATTTTGAGATCAAGGTCTATTTCAGAGGAAATTTGACTAATGGTAGTGTTTACACTTATGTTTTGCAATAACACAATTTGCTTGTACAGATGAATTCTTCAGCCTTTGTTTTTTTAATCCATGGTAAGGTGGATTTTCCTATAAATCAGTAGCAAGAGAGTGAAGTTACTGCTAAAAGAAATATTAGAGGAGTTTTCCTCTTCTATCAAAAAGAGTTGAGCTCTTAAATCATGTGTGTGTGTGAGAGAGAGAGAGAGGAGAGGTGAAAGAGAAAGAGAGAGAGAGAGAGAGAGAGAGAGAGAGAGAGAGAGAGAGAGAGAGAGAGAGACAGGGAGAGTGAGTTTTAAAGTTCAGTGCTGATGGAAGAGTGCCAGGGACTGTAATACTAAGAACTGGGTCACAGCCAAGTGCTTCGCTTTGGAGGAGGCCAGCACGAGCCAGAGACCATTCTCAGTATTAGTGGGAGGCTATTTGAAGTTGAGCGGGTCAGCCTGTTTGATGCCCAGGAGCAGAAACAAACAATGGTTCTCTGATAATTAGGATAGTGATCCCAGCAGGGGAGCTCATCAGCTTTGTCTCAAGCAGGCAGAAGTGTCTCCGGGCTATGGCTTCATCTTTCAAGGACTTTAACTTTGAGTAACTGTGATACCTTTGTAGAAGCAAATCCTGAATGCTTGCTTAGCAAACTTTCTTCTATAAACAGCCATTACAGAAGATGGAATTCTAGGGCTTGGTCATTATTCTGGTGTCTCGTACATTGCAACAGTAAGTACACTGCAAAATCACTAAGAAGAATGTACATATCTCAGCTACTTTTGTGTACTTGTTAGTCGCTCCTTTTTTTAAAAAAAATTTTTACTTCTCTATTTATGTACAGTCCACTGGTTCTATTTCCTATTTTACAAAACCTCCTCTTCCTCTCCCATCTATTAAAATACTTGCCATGCTTAGTCTTTTACATGTATTTACAATATTTTCTGTCCTAGCCTCTTTTGCCTTGAACATCAAAGCCAAAGCTAAATTTTTATAGTCAGAATTCTTTTTTCTTTAAATACCATTGATGCTTACAGGCCATAAATTTGACCTTTCCCTCGACCCATTGCCCTTAACTTTCTTTTCCCCCCCATCATTTTATAGTATTATCTTAGCAACCACACTTATTGATATGACCCATTCGGCTTTTTTTTTTTTTTTGCTTAGCAGTTTATTTATTTATTATGTTATTAGCGCATGTTCCCAGTACATAATGTTTACGTCCCTTGTGGGGAGTTGGTACATGTACACAACGCATCTCAATTCATTTTTACATTCCCTTCCCTACCCTTCATCTCTTGATCCCCACTTAGAAATAGCTGTCTGCCTACTTTCTATCATCTATCTTTTATTTTGCTCTTTATTTTTAATTTTTTTCATGTAAGAGAAGCCATATGATATTTAAGAAACTTGTGTTTGAATTATTGCACTTTCACATTATGACCTCAAGATGTATCCTTTTCCCCACAAATGACTCAAGTTTACCTTTCTTTATGGTGCAGTAGTACTCCACTGTATATATTTTATTTATTCATGCACCTGTTTTTTTTTTTTTTTTTTTTTTTTTTTTTTTTTTTTTTTTTTTTTTTTTTTTTTTTTTTTTTTTTTTTTTTTTTTTTTTTTTTTTTTTTTTGTCTTTTTGAGACAGGGTCTCGCTATGCAGTTCAGGCTGGTCTTGCGCTCACTTTTATAGCCCAAGCTGGTCTTGAACTCACACTGATCCTCCTGCCTCAGCCTCCCAAGTGCTGGGATTACAGGAGTGCACCACCATGCCCGGCTATTCATTCATCTGTTGATGGACATATAGGCTGTGTGATATTATGAATTATGCTTCTGTAAACATGGATATGCAGGTACCACTGTGACAGGATATTTATTCCTCTCTTTTGATTGATAGTAAAAATGGATTTATCTCCTTTTTATTGATAGAATTAAACCAGCTTTACTATCAACAATTCTTTTGTCAATAGCTATGAAACTCAATTTTTAGTGACTTACGTATACTACTAAATTAGTGGTACTACTTGAATTAACCTATTTCTAACATTACCTTTACCTTGTGTTTCTGCACATTTCACTTCTGCCTAGAGCCAGGTCTCTTATCTGCACAGATTGTGAGTGCCCAAGCTTTGGGACCTAATAGAACACGTGAGGTCTCTGTGGCTGTCTTGTGAAGACATTGCTCATTGCAGTCTCCTTGGCACTCTGGCTGAGCTAAAGTCTCTATGGCAGATGCTTTTCTGACTCATAGTAAACACAGAGTTGAGTGGGAAAATGCCATGACAGCAGAAGCAAATGTTCATGGAAAATACTAGAAAAGCAGCTTCTTAGAGATAGCTAGTTGAGGAGACAATGAACAATAAACAACAAGCATGAGAGATTCACTGTTCTTACTTAGACTGCTGGGTCCTGCACATGCCTGTATTTAGGTATAGATTTATAAAGTGGAATTGAATATGCTCAGGAGAATTTTTCTGTTTTCATCCAACAACTTTAGCTATGAGACGCTTACATTTTTGTTTTGTTTTTATGAGGAATCGAACTCAGGACTTTGTTCCTTCTGGCCAGGTCCTTGTGCATCTGAGCTATATCCCCAGCTTATGAGACTGTTATGAAGAATGATTAAAACTCTATGAGCTTAGGGCTGGGAATGTGCACAGTAGTGCAGTGCTTGCTAATCATGCACAAAACCCTGAGTTCAGTCCCCTAAAACACACACACACACACACACACACACACACACACACGAGACTTGTAGAAACCTCTTTGTTGTAACACACCAAGTTAATCTACATACAGATGAGGATAAATTACAAAGAGAAAAACTAAAAATCCCAGAGTCATTTGAGTTGAAAAACACAAGCCAGTGGCCAAAGATGAATCTGAAATTTAAGTCTTATTCAGGAATTTTCTGGATCCCTGGGCACTCTGAATCCAATTCTGAAGAACAATTTCTCTAGGTTACTGCCCTTTTGGAACCTGGCTCAGCTGCTGCTGCCATTGTAGAACATGATGGCTGACAGCTTTAGCTTTCTGCTGAAAGCAAAGCCTTTCACTTTCGCAGTTTTGAGGCTGCAAAGAGTGGACTTACTCCTTCTTGTGATATCTTCAATCATATTGTATATTCTCCTGTTCCTTCTCGGAAATAGAGATTTCCTCAGCTCTTTCTGTGTTTGATTTATTTTTTATTTATTCTGAGATAATAGAAACATTTATTTTTGTGCTAACTGAAAATACAGGGCTAATAATGAAGCTTGGGAATGGAAAGGTCAACGGGATCCTGAAACACACTGACTATTTCAAAACCTTAGACAAAAGAGCAGAGAATAGGAGAGAAAAAAAAAAAAAAAGAGGGGCCAGGGAGACAGCTCAGTGGAATAAGTACTTTTTTGGCAAGCAGAAGGTGTTGAGTTTGATTCTGGTACTGCAAAAGAAAAAAGAAGAAAGAAAGAAAGAAAGAAAGAAAGAAAGAAAGAAAGAAAGAAAGAAAGAAAGAAAGAAAGAAAGAAAGAAAGAAAGAACAACATATATACCACACCAGTCTTTTCTTTAAGGATTTCCTATTTTCTGTTTTTAAAAGCATCAAGACCCTTATTGTAAATTATGTAGCATCTCCTCCTTGACTATGAGGTGTGTGCTTTTGTTAAACAGAGACATTAATGAGTTTAGTTCCTTTTTTTTTTGGCGGGACTAGGGGAACTGGGGTTTGAACATACAACCTAGCACTTGCCAGGTAGGCACTTGTGCCATGGAGCTATCTCCCCGACCCCCTTCCTTTTCTTTCTTCCTTTCTTTCTTTCTTTCTTTCTTTCTTTCTTTCTTTCTTTCTTTCTTTCTTTCTTTCTTTCTTTCTTTCTTTCTTTTGTATTTAGTACCAGGTCTACAGGGTCTCACTACATAGATCAGACTCATAGCAATCCTCTTGTTTTCAGCCTCCCACATGCTGGGGTTACAGGCATGAGCCACCATGCCCAGTCTCAGTCGCCATCTCAGTGTGCCCCAAGGGCGAGACTGGAACAGCACACCAGGGATCAGACCCTAGTAGCTGCTCTCTGCCCAAACAGGCATGCTAGTTCAGTTTCTGAGGTAAGTCATTCAATGAATTATTTGGATCTTTGGGTCTCTGGAAATGGATAGTTCCTGCCGACCAGTCAATTTATCAAAGATAGCCTTTTTTTTTTTTTCTTTTTGAGACAGGGTCTCACTGTACAGTTCATGCTGGCCTTGGACTCACTTTTGTAGCCCAGGCTGGTCTCAAACTCACAGTGATCCTCCTGCCTCAGCCTTTCAAGTGCTGGGATTACAGGTGTGCACCACCATGCCTGGCTATCAGAGATAGTCTTGTTAACTACCAGATTTGACAGAAAACCTCTGACTCATCAACAGACAGATCCAGAAGCTGTGCTATCCTTTTCATTGTGATCCGAGTGCAGTACATGGCCATTATTCTAATATGTTCAACAACTCTGTCCTTCAAATATTTCTACCTTTTTTCACCATCTTTTGTCAAGGCAAAAACATCTGTGGCAGAACTCTTGAAGAAGCCTTTCCTTAATTCCATTCCATAGTCCTCAGTAAGCATGGAGCAGCACATTAACTCTGTTGTGGTGAAAAGCTTTCGAGGATCCTTGTATTTGGGAATTTCTTTTAACTTATCATCACTTATTTGGTGAACCAAATCTGACTGTTGATTGTCAAAATGAGCCAGGATAACATAGAGAACAACACTTTTCAGAGCCTGTTGCCATTTCTCACTTTCTGCCTGTATACACGGAGTGTCATAAATTGCTCTGTAGTGCTTACATATAGGCAGACAGAACCTCTCATGTTGATCCAGCTGAATCATTAAATTATAGTATTTCAACTCTAACTTCTCTATGTTTTCTTCCTGGAAAAACTTGATATTAGTCTTCTTGCTGATGATCTGTGTCCGAATGTAATCCCTCACAGCCAGGCACAGCCACATCTGCTCCACGACAAGCTCTACTTGCTCTTTCTTTTCCATGGACCGTAGTTTTCTGTCTGCAACTCTTGTAGATGGAGGCTGCTTCCTCGACATCACCATTTGTTTTTTTTATGGTTGTTAATGTGCTAGTCAGTTGAGCATGCTCAATTTCAACATAAACCTTTCCTTCTGTAACTATTTGCAGTGTATCAATTAGCCAAAGTTTGACTGGGAGGTCTGTGATTTTCTCAATGTAAGTACAGCACTGTTGAACCATTTTTGCAACAGCTTGTTTTAACCGATTCCTTTTTGACAAAAAGCATAATACTTTCATTGAGTAAATCCCATTCTTTAGCCTCATAGCACATCTTCACTACTGCAAGTAATATCCTAGATGTAGACACCATATCTGAAGCAGTATGGGTCTGGTTTTCTAAAGAGAGAAGGGTTTCAATAACTTCTTAAAATCTTCCTTCCTTGGCTTCTTCTCATACTTAAGAGGATGCTGGCCCACTGTGGCACTGTAGACTGTAGCCCACCTCCATCTTCACGATGTGCCCATCAGTCCACTCTGAATTGCCATCCACCATTGTCACTGCCTGAGCATCCCCTGTTGTCCTCCTACTTCTACACTTGTCACACCAGCTCTATCTTTCTGCGTTTTAAATCATCCTTCTGGGCTCTTTTTTCTTGGTTCTCAACATAAATTGGGCTAAACTCCCCTAACAATAGCCATGCCACTGCCTGAACATTAGACTTCCTTGAAATTTCTTCTGCCAGATCAATGAGTCCACCAACCTTAATCTCAGTCTCAGGCAAATTCTCTGGGAACAAGCAAAATGTAGAGAAACTTTCTGCCAAGCCATAACACACCTCATGTGGAGTCCAACAACCAATGTAGTCCTTCTTTCCAGAAGAAACCTCTTGAACCTGGTCTTTACCAATGAGATTTCTATCAGCCTTCTGGTCTTCTGAACTCTGTACGGAATTTCTCATAATGAAAGGCCTAAGGCATTCTAGCAATACTGTTTCAGGTAACATATCTGAATATTTCCAAACTCTTCCCACAAGCCATTCTCAAAGGCTCCTGAAACATAAGGGTCAAGTATAGTCACAGCAATCACTCCACTTCTCTAGTACAAACTTTTATGTTGGTTTCTTCTCTTTCATTACTGAGACAAAATACTCAACACCCAAAATTAAGGAAGTAAAGGTTTATTTAGCTCACAGTTTGGAGAAGTTTTAGTTCATAGTTGTTGGGAGCTGCTCAAGATGAAATTGATCATATGGGAAAGGGCAAGATAAAGCCTCATTGCCTAAAGCAGTCAAGCTATGTCAGTCTTGAGAAAAACATCTCACCTGGACATTGTGGACTATTAGTTCTAGGCAACCTCATATCCTGCAACTTTGTAGAGGTATAAATCAAGGCCCTTACTATTGTTCTGGGAGTCATCTCGCCAACCAGGCAGATGGGCTACAACTTGACCCCACTCTTGTCTTTTTGTCTATCTTTTCCTCTTTGCTGCCACCATTTCTAACAAGGTGCAAGAGATCAAACTGAGAGACCAGAGGATCCCTACATATAATCACTTGACTCTATAGCAGGATACGGTGGCACAGGGAAGCAGTTTGTGGAGGAAGAAGATACCAAAAGAAAAAAGAGTAAAAAAGGGGAGAGCAGTGAACAAGCCTCTTTTCCTTCCTTATATTGTAAGTAGACTATCTGCCCCAGGTTGGTTGTAGCACTATACCACAAATCCTAGCAATAGAACATTAAACCAATCACAAACTCCAGATTCAACCACCTCCAAAGAGTCTACTCCCCATGACCACATGGGGCTTTTGGTGGGACATGCAGGCACAAACCATAACACTAGGTCAGCATGGTACTGACAAAAAACAAACAAACAAACAAACAACAACAAAAAAAAACTGACCTGTAGACCAGTGGAATAGATTAGCAATTGCAGACAAACTGAGCTACCTTATCTTTGACAAAGCAGCCAAACATGTTCACTGGAACAAAGACAACTGCTTTTAAAAAATGGTACTGGAAAAGCTGGCTCTTTACATAAAGACTGAAGTTAGATCCCATATCTACCATTATGAACTAAATTAAAGTCAAAATGTATCAAAGATCTAAATATTAAAAAAAAGTAGAAATGCTATATCTACTAGAAGACAAAATAGGTAGAAATCTTGAAGATATAGGGGTAGGCAGAGAGTTCATGAACAAAAACCAAACTGTTTGAGAAATACTTCAAAGAATCAACAACTAGGATATCATCTTATTAGGAAATTTTTTCACATTAAAAGAGAACACCAACAGAGTGAACAGCCAACCCTCAGAGAGGAAAAAAAAAATAGCCAATTGTCTCTCAAAAGATTTCTATCTGCAACATATAAAGAATTAAAAAAAAAAACTCAGACCCCCCCCCTCAAATTCAAATTCAACCTAAAAATAGGCATCTGAGATGAATACCTACTTCTCAGATGAAGAAATACAAATGACAAATAAATATATGGGTCTGATTTACTCTTCCCTCATTGCTGGGACAAATACTCAACACCTCAAATTAAGGAAGGAAAGGTTTATTTAGCTCTAGAAATTTCAGTCCATACACATCTGGCTCCAAGAAAGACTAGCACAGGCAGAGAGCATCCATTCATGGTGGTGGTAAAGAACAAGAGCAAAAGGGAAGAGTACCAGCAACAATGACAACAGAGAGGAAGTCTTTCTCCCTTAAGTGCATTCAGGCTATCTGCCTCAGGCTGGGAGTAGTACTCACACCCATAATCCCATCAGCACTCACACCCATAATACCAATGGATCATGAGTTAATAAAAAATTCTAGAAGTCTGCCCCATGATTTCATGAGGATTTGGAGAGACAAAGACATACAAACCATAACATTCTGACCCTGGACCCCCAAAGACTCATGCACATCCCTTTTTGAAAAAAAAAAAATTTAGCCCATCTATCAGAGTTGAGAAAGTCTCAATAATTTCAGCATTGCTGAAAAGTCCAAGCTCCAAGTCTCCTCCGAGTCCAAGGTAAACTCTTAGCTGTGAGTCCCTATACAAGAGAAAAGTTAAACACTTCCAACATTCAATGTACAAAATAAACATTACCATTCCAAAATGAACACACAGCAAGATACCAAGCATTGGGACCAAAACAAGTCCAAAATCCAGCAGGGTATTAAGTCCTGTGATTCCATGTGAAACAGCTGAAGCAATCTGTGGCAAATTGTAAGCTCCTATGGCACTTTTGGTGGTAGATCCCATGGCTTTTTTCTCAGGCTGGCTTTGCTTCCTCTTTGAAGTTTCCCTTAGATGATCCACAGTCCTGGCTTTTCCAAACTTCTGGGATTTCCAGTGAATAGGCTTCCCATGCATAGCTTTACATGCTACCCTCTCAGGGTACACTGTCTGGCCTTCCAGGCCTTCTTCTGAAATCTAGGTGAAAGCACTCTTAACCACAGAACTTCTGCATTCTGAGTGCACCTAAAACCAGTACCACATGAATGATGCCAAGGTCTGCTGCCAGTTGGAGCTGTATCCAGGCTTTCCTCTCTCTTGGATGTGAGGGTCAAATGCCCGAATCACTGAGCTCTCTGATCCTGATTCCAAAGAACAATTCTCCATGCCAGTGCCATTCTGGAACCTGGTGCTGCCACCATTCTACAGCGTGGGGCTCAGTGGCTTTTTCTTCAAGGCAGTGTCTCTAATCTTTACAATTCAGATGCTGCAAAGGATGGAGAACTTCTGCTTCCTGTGATGCCCTCTGGCCATCCCTCCCATTCTCTTGTTCCTTCTCAGCAGTGGAGATCCTCTCAGCTCTATCTTTGCAGTCCTCAGCTTTATTAGAGCTTTCTTTCTGACCAACTCACAGCATTTTACATCATCCTGCTGGGCTCTTTGCTCTTGATTCTAAACATAAATCTAAGAGACTCCAACAACAACTAGGCCACTGCCCCAGTATTTGACTTCTTCTAAATATTTTTTGTCAGATTAATCAGTCTGCCATGCTTAATCTAAGTCTCAGGAAAGTTCTCTGGACATGAGCAAAATGGAGACAAACTTTCGGCTAAGACAAAACACACACTGTAGTCCAACAACCAATGCAGTCCTTCTTTCCCAGAAGAATCCCCCGCCACCCCGCGCTTGGTTTTTATAAGCAGGCTTTCTATCAGCATTCTGGTCTTCTGAGCTCTGACCAGAATCTCCCAAACACATCAGCTGAAGCTGTTTCAATGCTTTGCTTGTAGGCGACAGCTTCAAAACTTTCCTATCTCTTCCCATGAGCCATTCCCAAAGCCTCATAATTCACATGGTCAGGTTTACCCACAGCAATAACCTCACTTGTTTGGTACCAAATTTGGTCTTAGTTATTCTTCTCCTGTTTTGGGGACAAGTATCTGACACTCAAAATTAAGGAATAGAAATTTTATTTAGCTCACAGTTAAATAGCTGGAGGTTTCAGTCCATACTCTGCTGGTTCCAGGGCAGATTAGCATATGGCAGAGGGCATCCATTCATGGCTGCAACAAAAAGCAGAGAGCTAAAGGAAGGAGTAACAGCAACAATGGATACAGAGAGCAAGTCTGTCTCCCTTAAGTGCGTTCAGGCTATCTGCCCCAGACAGAGAGTAGTACTCATATCCATAATCCCAGAAGCACTCACACCCATAATCCCAGTGGATCTTGAATACATCACAAACTCTAGAAGTCTACTCCATGACTGCATGAGGCTTTAGGGGTACAAATACACATAAACCACAACAAAATGAAAAAATGTTCAGCATCATTGCTCATTCAATAAGTGCACATTAAATTGATACTGAGATTCCATTTCACTCCAGAAAGAATGGTTATCATCACAAAATCAATGAATAACAAATGCTGAAAGGGCTGTGGGGAAAAAGCAACTATTCTCCACTGTTGGTGAGAATGTCAACTGGCGCAATCATTGTGGAAAGCAGTATGGAAATTCCTCAAAATCTGGGATTAGGTGTGCCACTCACCCTGCCAGCCACCAGACATCCATCTCCACCCACACAAACTGACTGATCAGCCCGTGCCCAGGTAGAACTCCACTGCAGCATGCACCCTGACACCGCCAGCCACCAGAACTCTGCCCCCATCCACCTATGCTGAACGACTGGGCCACACCCAGGAGGGACCTCCGCACGGAATGTGCCACCCCACCCAGCCAGGCATGGGTCAACCGCCCACTCCTGCCCACCCTGACCAACCAGGCTTGTGCCCAGCTGCAGCGGGAAGATGAGCACAGCAGCCAGACCCAGCCAGGCACATCTGCACGGGATCAAGATTGGCAGATCTGGACCCAAATTTCGATAGGTGCTAACGGCATAACTTCACCAAAGTGCAGAGGTCACTGCTATACAAAATGACAAAGAGAAGGAGCAAGATACAAGCTCAGCTCCTGAGCCCACCCAGAACAAATACAGGAAACACTACAATGGAAGAAAATGGGAGTCATGCAGCCAAAATCTCTGAATTGGTAGCATCTGGGGTAGACAGACAAGCGCAGAAACATATAGAGGAACTCAGATCAGAGATAACATCGGAAGTAAAAAAAGAAATGCATAAATTAATGGAATCTGAAGTTGAAAAACAACTACAGAAAAGGATAGCAGAAATCAGACCAGAAATAACCTCTGAAGCAAAAGAAGACATATCTAAATTAATAGCATCTACAGTAGGGGAACAACCACAGAAAGGTAAGGAGGAGATCAGTGCAGAAACAATCTCTGAAGTACAGAAAGCAAGGATAACTAATGAAAGACTTAAAGGCTACTAAAGAAGACATTGATAAAAAAAATTAGAGGAGAATAGAAAAATAATGGATTCCCTGATTGAGCAATACAAGAAAGAAATAAATCCCATGGAACAGTTTCAAAGAGATATACAAAAAAATAAAATCTCAGTCACAAACTGACAACACTGTGAACAAAAGCGAAGATAGAGTTTCAGATCTTAAAGACACAGTCGCAGCTATGAAAAGATAAGAAAGGATCTCTTAAAAACAACTAGGATGCAAGAAAAAATAATTCAACATCTGCAAGAAGTTGCAAAAATGAACAATGTGAAATTAATAGGAATCAACAAGAAAGAAGGGATCAATACAAATGATATAAAAAGAATATGGGCAGAAGTAATAGCAGAAAACTTCCCAAATATGAGAAAACAATTGGACATTCAGGTAACTGAAGCCTACAGGACTCCAAATAACATCAGCCCAACTAAAAACACACCCAGATATATGATCGTCAAGATCCAAGATATCCAGCAAAAGAATAATATACTAAAAGCCACTAGAGAAAAGAAACAGATCACATTTAAAGGAAAACCCATCAGAATAATGGCAGATTTCTCTTCACAAACTGTGAAGTCAAGAAGAGCATGGTGGGGCTGGGGAGATAGCTCCGTGGCACAAGTGCCTGCCTGGCAAGTGCAAGGTCGTGAGTTTGAACACTGGTCCTGAAAAAAAAAAAAAAAAAAAAAAAAA
>PVJA010003426.1:52533-74280 GCA_004027025.1 Myocastor coypus | reverse complement strand
GAACCGAACTCAACAAATGAGAACAGAAAGAACACACCAAATAGGACAATCAATTAAACACAGGAGAAAAAAGGAGTAAACAGTAAGTAAAAGGCATGTCAATCATAAGTCAACACATTCCAATTATAACCATCAATGTAAATGGACAGTTCTCCAACTAAAAGAAATAGACTGGCAGAGTGGATAAGGAAGCAAAATCCAACAATATGCTATACAAAAGAAACACACTTAACTCATAAAGACACTCATAGGCTAAAAGTTAAAGGATGAAAAACAATACTACATGCCCCAGCATCTCAAAAAAAAAAAAAAAAAAAAAAAAAAAAAAAAAAAAAAAACCCAAAAAAAAAAAAAAAAAAAAAAAAAAAAAAAAAAAAGCTATGGTAGAAATCCTGTTTGCAGACAGTGTGTAAACTTCAAGCCAAGGTTGATCACATGAAATAAAGAAGGCCACTACATACTGGTTATGGGAAAAATTCAAGATGAAGAGGTAACACTCATAAATATATACGCACCAAACACAGGAGCACCAAGTCACGTAAGACAAATCTTAATGGACACGAAAAATCTACTATCCAATACCACAATCTTAACAGGAGACCTTAATACCCCTTCATCCCCAAAAGATAGGTCAAGCAGACAAAAATTATCAAAGAAGTCGCAGAACTGAACCAGAACTTGAAACAACTGGACTTGGTGGACATACACAGAGTGATCCACCCAACCACTTCTGAATACACATTTTTTTCAGCTGCACATGGCACATTTTCTGAAATAGAGCACTTACTAGTTCATAGGTCATGCTTAAGTATATGAAAGAAAACAGAAATTATCCCATGTATATTATCTGACCACAGTGCAATGAAACTGGAAATAAATGACAAAAGAAGCCACAAGAATGCCAGAAATACATGGAAATTAAACAATGCCCTTCTCAGCAACCAGTAGGTTACAGATGAAATTAAACAAGAAATTAAACAATATACAATTTAATGAAAATGCAAACACAATCTACCTATACATACTCGAAGAAATGCTCCACATCACTAGTCATTCAGGAAATACAAATTAAAACAACACTTAGATACCACCTCACTCCAGAAAGAATGGCTATCATAAAGAAATCAATCAGCAACAAATGCTGGAGAGGCTGTGGGGAAAGAGGAACCCTTCGCCACTACTGATGGGAATGCAGACTGGCCCAACCATTATGGAAAGCAGTGTAGACTCCTTAAAAAATAAAAACTGGAAATCCCATTCAATCCAGCTATCCTCCTACTGGGTATTTTCACAGAAGAACTGAAAACATCATATCATAGTGACATCTGTGCACCTATGTTTATAGCAGCACAATCTGTGATGGCCAAATCTTGGAAACAATCAAAATGCCCATCATCTGAAGAATGGTTAGAAAAAGTGTAGTATTTTTATATAATGGAATATTACTCAGTTATAAAGAATGACAAACTAGAAGACTTCATATATAAATGAATGTATCTTGAACATATACTCATAAGTGAAATAAACCAGACCTACATGTGTAAATATCGTATAGTCTCCCTAGTGTAAGAACTCAAAAGAAGAAGTAAAAATGGAAAAGCATAACAGAGCTGAATGGAAACCAAGACTTAAGTGTTAAACAATGAAGTGACTGCAAACAGAAAAGATAGGAAACATGGCAGGAGCAAAATCATGCACTTATATACAGGATATATTAGATAATGGCCTTGAGAACCACCAAAATATTTTTCACCCTGTGGATAGCCATGTGTAACATTAAAAATTATGCTTGGAATGCCTGTCATTCTTGTATTTTAGATGTGTGCTGCTTCTGATATAATTTCAGTTACTGCTATACTCTCTCTCAAGTAAATGGTTGGTTTACAAGAAAACAAAAATGCTATTAAATGAGAATAAGAGACTAGGAAAAACATCGAAGGATTGACAGGCTACAATTTCATATATGCTTAGATTTACAAATTGCTGTGTAAAAGTGTGCAACTGCTTTTACCACATATCTAACAATAGAGATTTGTTAGAATATAAATGATTGCTAGATAATACAAAGTCCAAGTTAGGCTGGATGTTTGATACTCAGAAAAACAGTAATGTTAAGCTCTAGTACCTACATTATACAGTAATAGTATCACTAAACTTTTCTTCTGGAGGTTTAAGAATATGTTTACAGACCAAAAATTGGAGAAAAAGAAGGGCTACAAGGATACCCAATATTTTGGCCCTAGCTCTTCAAGGTCAGTGAGGACTCAGGACATAAGAGAACCTATGCTGTATCATCCTATAACTCAGTGGATTCCCAAATCTTCTGTTCAAGGAAATTATGGGGCTACAGAGGAAAGGGATTGAAGAAATACAGTGTACATAAGGAGAGTCACCTAGAGAGAAAACATTCTCTTGGGCTTTTACAGAGAGCAAATTGGTCAAGCAATGGCCATGATTCATCTAGATGGCTGACATTGACAACAATTCTACAAAGCACTGTATATGCTTTCAAAATAAACCTAAGGGGATTTGACTGACCTTGGGAGGTACAAAAGTTCCAGATCTTGCCTTAACTTGCTCTTAACCAACCAGAAGAAAAAGTTTAACCATAAGCTAGATTAGCGTGCTGAGGTGTAAAAGGCTTAAATGAATAGCTTCTGACATTGCCAGTTTTGCCAATAACCAAGTGCGGTTATGGAACATTGGATTGTGTATGCAACTACTTTCCCTTAGTTCAATGAAAATTTTTTGTGCCAATAATGATTGGAGAAATTGTCATGTCTGCACCCTGTGCTGTGTGGCTACTGGGAGAACAACAATATGCATTGCATCAAATGTTGGAAATGTACTACTGACCTGTTTTGAAACTGTCACTTTGTTATTTCTTATTAAATGCAATTTAAAAAGATGAAAAAAATAAAAAATAAACATGGGATTAGAGGTTCCATTTGACCCAGCTATTCCCTTTCTGTGTATCTTCTCAGAAAAATTAAAAACCATCATAAGAGTATAATGTGTGTACCATGTATACACATGTGCACACACTATAATGGTTAAATATAGGAAAGTTTGAAAAATTTAAATTGTGAAAACCACCTCAATGCCTATTAACTCAGAAATTAATAAAAAATATGACATTTTTATACACTAGAGTACTACTCAGCCATATAGAAAGATAAGCTTAAGACTTTGATAGGTGAATGGATGCAACTTGAGACTGCACTCATAAGTGAAATAAATCTAACTCCTGTGTATAAACATCATATTTCCTCTCTGGTGTGAGAAACTGAAAGAATATATATGGTCTAAAATATACAATAGATATTGTGAAATGGGATGAACTTGTTTAGATGGAGAAAGGAAATAGGATGCAAGAAAGGGGAAAGGAAGGATGAAAGGATAAAGGAGAAAAATACACATTAGCTATCCTAATAGTATCTCTTAGTTGATTGAAAAGGAAGATTTATGCTTATATCTGGTAATCTGGACCACTAATTTGAAGACAACAATATGCAATATAACATCCATTGTTGAATTCCTATTTTATTGTTCAGTGAAATTCTGAATCTTTTGAGACAGAGTCTCGCTATGCAGCTCAGGCTGGCCTTGAACTCATTTTTGTAGCCCAGGTAGGTCTTGAACTGACACTAATCATCCTGCCTCAGCCCCCCAAGTACTGGTATTATAGGTGTGTGCCACAATGCCTGGCTTTTTTAGTATTTTTTGTTCTCTTTAAAAAATAAAGAAAATACGAATTGGGGAATTTTCTATACCCATATCTCATACTCTGAGTAACTACTTTGAAATGAGAATATGCAATGATAATTTATGTTCCTATTATTGTGTTATGAAATTCTGTCTTACCTTTTTACATAAAGTATGAATAAAATACAAATTTTAAAAAATATATTAAATTTACTTTTTTGGTGGGCGCGTACTAAGAATCAAACTCAGGACCTTGTGCATGCCAGGCAGGCACTTGTGTCACTGAGCTATAGCCCCAGTCCAAAGATACTATATTTAAAAGCCGAACACATACCCATATCTAAATGTATCAGACTGGCAGCCTAATCTTTATTAATATATAATTTTATGCAAAGTATTGCAGTTTGTTAAAGCCAAAGAAATTTTATGTGGTTTTATTTTTTTTTTTTTTGCTCAATTAATTGCTGTATTTGATTGTATATCAAGGGTCCAAAGTACATATCATTAAAAGGTACATAATAACAAGTCATAGTTTTCTAATATCCTTAAACACTTTGGAGTTCAATTTTTAAAAAGTTCTTTCTATAAAATGTGAGTTTTGACAAGCTCTTGAGACAAGAAACAATAAAGTATGAGAAAACACTTTAGACAGAGTGATGCAAAGACACTATTCTACCACTACAATTAGAAAGCTTTAAGTATGCTCTGATTTGTTGATGGTGCAGAAAGCTGGAGAAAACAAGAGTAGGGCATTTATGTGATTGGTCCTGAGAGAATATTTGGTTTTCTCTGTCTTGAATTGAAAGAGGAGGCAAAAACATATTAAAGCAAGTGGTGACTGAGCAGCCTTAGCTTGGCTTCCTAGTATGCTACAGAGGCTCTGGTTTAAAGCCGTGTGTGAAGGAAGTTAAAATTGTTTCAGCTTTGGGGTCTGACCTTCCTATCATGATATGTTTTCCCATATATGTGGTTAAGCACTGTAAGATAATTATTATTCATTTAACCATCACAAGAATCTTATTCTTTGACTTCTCTAAATACACAGTCCCGAAATGATATATGTTTACATATTTAAGCATATGTGTACATGCATATGAAATTCAATGTATAAAATGATTCAACAGCCTTTCAAGGAAAGTGGATTACTGGAGTTGTTGGAAAACACATTATACCCACAAAAACTGGAGGGGTTTTCTATTTTCTCCTCGCCCAGGAATTAGTACACTACTTTGATACTCCATCTGAATGAACAACAGGAGAATGTGTTGAGGCTTTCACACCAGCTGCACAGTTCTGTTTTTTTTTTTTTTTTTTTTTTTTTTTTATAGAATTGGGGTTCATAGCAGTTTTGGGTTTGCAGAAAAATTGACCAGAAGTCTATGAATTTTCACATAATTTATATTGTGACTTCTGCACAATTTCTCCTGTTATTCACACATTGCATTAATGTCATTTGTAACAACTGATGAAATATTATTAATGAATTTTTTTCATCAATTAAACTCTGTACCTTATGTTAGGGTTTATTCTTTGTGTTATCAGTAACATGCGTCTGCTATTAATGTATCATTAAGCTTTTTTTTTTTTTTTTTTTTTTTTTTTTTTTTTTTTTTTTTTTTTTTTTTTTTTTTTTTTTTTTTTTTTTTTTTTTTTTTGTCTTCCTAGTAGTTTTTCAGAGTACAAGATGCAGACAGGATAACTTTTCTAAGCACTTTCATACAAATTTTCTTCCCATTGAACTAACAGAAAGTAGTTGTATACATAGTCTAATATTCCATAATAGTAGTGGGTTACCAGCAGAGCTGGCAATGTCAGAAGCTGTTGACTTGAGCCTTTCTCAGCTCACCATACCAATCTATTATATGAGTTTAAAACTTATGTAACTTTTGGGTTGGATATTCTCTCAATTACAGCACTAAAAACATATAATCAGAATGATAACATTATATGGATTACTCTACAAGATTAATAGTGGAAAGGAACTGCAACTTAAGGTAATATTTACAGAGAAGAGAATGAGACATTCATGTCATTATGTAAATATAGAACAAGTAATCTTTCCTTAGTGAACATATATTACAGGCTGAGTAAATTACTAATGCAGTGTAAATGAGCTGGATGTATAACTAGATACTTGACCTTCAGTTGTTTTGTACATGCTGAGTTCCATTTTAATTTTGGTTAAGAATATAATGCAATACTTTTAATCAAATCCTTTAGAAAACAATTGCCATCTTAGAAATTACAAAGAAAACTTAAAATAACCATAAATGAAAAATAAAATGCAAAATGAGTATGTGTTACGTGAGGTTTTAATTATCTGAAATAAATTCATGTCTTCTGACATATATCTTTTCATTAAAATTTCTTTGCTTAATCATATTTTCATTTGTTAGACAAGCTCAATTTCCCTATCATTGACCCATGATTAGCAGAGAAAATATTTGCTAATTTATTATATTCTTAGTGGTTACCTTAATTATTGTAGCATGCATTTGTGAGTCTTCAAAATTTAATGTTTATTGCTTTTATTTTCTCTCCAGAAAATCTAGAATCTTAGAACTATTTAACATTTAACTCCCTTCTAATATGCTATTTTGTATTTTTGTCCATGTTTTAAAGACTGACAGTCATTTCTGTACTGTTTATGCAGTAAATACATATTTATGTTTATCTAAATCTTTTCATTTTATTACATCTTCAACTGTGATTATTTTATTCTATGTACACAATACCTTTTAGGACTTGGGGTGTAGCTCCGTTGCAGAACAATTGCCAAACAAGTGTGTGGCCCTGAGTTCGATCCTTTAATATTGCCTTTAATGGAGATGTGCAAGTGAATAATTCCCTCAGTTTTAATTTTCTGAACAAATCCATTTCCCCCCACGTTATATATAAATGTTTTCATTGCATATAGATTTCTACTTTGCTCATTTTTTTTTCACACCTTAGGCGTTATACCATTGTTTTCTGGCTTCCATTGTTCTTGTTAAGAAGTTAGTTATTGGCTCTTAGTAAATTACAGCCATGTGCCACATCGCAAATCTTTAGGTTAGCCACAGAGTACATTATGGTAGTCCCGTAAGTTTATAGTGGGGGCCCGGCCAAGTGGTTCAGTGAATTAAAGCACCTGCAAGCAGGTGCAGGGACCGTGGGTTCGATCCCCTGGGCCTGCTACATCAGCCCTGCTTTCGCGGTGCGCTGAGATGGCAATTGAGACTGGGCAAGTTTAAATCTGTAATCCCAGCTCTTGGGAGGCTGTAAACAGACAGATCACTACAAGTCCAATCTAGTGGTGAGACGCTGAACACCCTGTAGACCCTTCGCAAAAATACAAAAAAAAAAAAAAATTATAATGAGGTTGAAACATTTCTGTCCGCTAGTGATGCTGTAGCTGTCATAACAATGTAGCCCAGTATATTACTATATGTGGTGGTGACACTGGTAGAACAAACCTACTGTATTGCTTTTCAGGCTGATAAGAAGTCATATGTACAATTATGTGCAGTATATGATGCTTGATAATATAATAAGACTTACATATATATGTATTTACTATACTTTTTTATTATTGTAGAGCATACTTCTTTTACTAGTGTTTTTAAAAAGTTGACTGCAAGGGCCAGGTAGATAGCTTAGTAGAATAAGTGCTTGCCTGGCAAGTGCAGGGTCCTGAGTTTAATACCTGGCACCACAAAAAAAAAAAAAAAAAGTTGACTGTAAAACAGGCTCAGATAGCTCTCTCAGAAGGAATTTAAGAAGATATTTTTGCCATAAGACATGCAGCTCTATGTATAATATTTTTAAGTTACAGATTATCACAAAAATGTATATTTGTTTGGGCATGGTGGCACCTGCCTGTAATCTCAGTACTTGGGAGGCTGAGAAGGAAGATCACTGTGAGTGCAAGGTCAACCTGGGTTGTATAATGAGTGCAGTGCCAGCCTGAACTACATATTGAGACCGTCCCTGGGAGCTAAACTCAGGACCTCACATTTGCCAGGGAGGTGTCATGCCCCGGAGTTATACCCCCAGCCCCCAAAATATTTTTATAAATTTGGTGTAGCCTTTGAGGACAATGTTTATAATGTCCCTGACAGTATACAGTAATGTCTGCAACCATTGTAACCACTCCCGCACTGACAGTAGGATCAACTTCTAGTCAGGCAAATTCTATTTGTGCTAAGTTCTGTAAACAGGTGAACTGTTCTTTATCTTTTACTGTACCATTACTCTATCTTTTCTATGTTTGGACACCCAAGTACACCCAGTCTGCTACATCGCCTACAGTATTCCATGCAGTAACCTGCTATGAAAATGTGAGGTCTTGGAGCCTTAGGCTGTGCTGAGCAGCCCAGGTAGGTCATGGGTGCTGCCACCCATTTGGGTACATATGCCCTTTAGTATTTGTGCAGTGAGAAAATCACTCAAAGACACGTTTCCCAGAATGCATCCCTGCTGTTAATTGACACATGATTATATTGCTCCATTGCTTCCTCCTCCTTCCACTCCCTACTGATATTTAATATCATCTACTTATGTTTGCACAAGTTCTACTGTGATGGGCCTAGATGTGACCTTTACATATTTATCTTGCTTAGAGTTTTTGGTATTCTTGAATTTTTAAGTTACTTTTCATGAATTCTCTTCAAAAGAGTGCTTATCTCTTAGCTATTGATTCTTGTTAGTCTCTTGGGGACTTGAGTCATACCTAGATGTCATTTTTTAATACTTAATCCTTAGTAACTCATAGCTTTCTTCTGTTCTTTTCATTATTTTGTCTCTTTATGCTTCATTCTGAAGGCATTAATAGCCCACGTCCTATCACAAAGTGTATATGCAATCAGAAGTTAAATTAGAGCTCATCTAAAAATGTAACCTCTGATTGCCTACACACTTCATGATAGGATGTGGGCTGTTAATTTTTGTTGTTTACTTAGAATTCATTTAGCAGAATAGATCAGGAGAGCCTTGAGCAAAAAAAAAAAAAAAAAAAAAAAAAGCAAGATATCCCTAGAGCTTGGGCAACATATTCTGTGACTCTAATCACAAAGTCAAGAAACAGCTTGTCATAGGTATGAACAGAAAGACATCCTCCTGCTATTGCTTTCAGACTTTGTTCCAAGCCAGCCATAAAGCTACCATAAAATATTGAAACTTATGTTTTCAATATTATGGCTTGCTGTGGGTAGGTCAAATTGTAAACCTTGTGGTTTTTGCTTTGAATGCAATGTAAAAATGGATGTGACTGTTTCTTTGAAAATGACAGATGGTTTAACTTTGATTCATTGGGGTATATTATAAAATAAATGTGGGACTTCAAGCTGACTTTTTATGATATATGATCACAGTCAGATATTTTTTATAGCCAGCTGTATAAGGTTTGATTTTTTGGAAATAACATTGCAAAATGGAGAACCATTTGCTTAAATTTTAAGGGGGAAAAATGAATTACATATCAAGCTGTATGGAAGCCAGAACAGAAAAGCAGGCTGTGGGTGGCTTGCAGTATAATTAGGACCCCTGATCAGCCAGGAGTAATCAATACCTGAGATAGTCCAGTTAGAAGCAATGCAGCTGAGGGAGTCACTCCCTTCTATCCACTTAATTCTAGATGGTGCATTATGGCCACTCTTCCTATCATTGTCCTAAGAGAGGTAGAAAATAACATAAACTGAGGGGTTTCTGATGCTGTAGGGAAGAGCACAGAATGTTAGGTCTCCTAGGCTGCGACAGGAATGCTTGTGGAAAGTCGCTGAGGTGATGCAGCACCTTGTCAATGATGCCTGTGAACCACCTAGAGATTGGGGACAAGGGCCTAGGCTGAATGTCCTTTAAATTCTGAAAGCCTGATTTTGGGGGGCTGCTGTTACTGCTTCTGTGTCCTATGACCTGTGTGCAGTGCTTTTATTTTTCAGGCAACTAGGCACCATTTTTCTGTCTGTTCCTCTTTTGTTGGTATGGACTTGCCCTGAGTGCAACTTCCCGTGATCTTTAGTAAATGTAGCTGCTTGCCCCTTGCAACTGAGTGTACACTTGGCAGTTCTTTGCCCACTATGCATAGACCCTGGACTATATTGGCCCCTTATGCAGTAACATTACAGAGCAGTTTCAGCCAGAAGACACCCAGAGATATTAACAAGACCAGGAGATATTGTTTGGCATTGTCATTTCAAGCAGCTATAGCCAGCAGTAAAGGAGCCCAGCCAAAAAGCCAGGTGATTCCTCCTCTCTTTCCCTGTTTGTTGGGTGCACAGGACACATTCCCAGGACAAACAGTTAATTTCTTCCCTGTTTGGAAGCTACCAGACTCTGAGACAAAAAGAAGAAAAAAAATCTGCCTTTGCTGGGGGTAGGAGGGCCTGTGTGGGTCAGCTGGGGTGTATTTTGTGACAGCCCTCACAGCATACAAATCAGCTTTCAGGGCTGTGATTACCCATAGAGCCCAGTGAAGGCAGCCAGGGTAGTGGGAGGGTGTCACCACTTTGGCATAGCCACCCACAGTGGGGAACTAGGAAATGTGGCCACAGTCCACCTGAAATTGTTGCTCTTCTTTGTGGTCTGGGGTTGGCAGTGTGCTCTTCACCTTTGAGACGTCAAGGGTCATCTGCATAGTGTCAAGGCTGCTTGCAGGTCACCACACACAAGGAGTGCTTTCCACTGGTTCTCTGTCTCTCTACATGGACGTTCTGGGCCCTGTTCCTGTCTTCCTTCAGGCTTTTGTCTATCAGAGTATTCAAATTTGACTTTTTAGTGCTGAGCGACTAAGAGAAAAAGAGCCAAGAACTACAGTGTTTCCTGACACGGAACAGAAAGAAAAACTTATGGACCTTCTAAAAGAGGTTGTTTTTGCATCAAATGATCAGTGAAAAGTGGTGGCTGATCCTCAGGCTCTTGGCCAGGTCCTGAAGCCCACCTAGAGCTGGATCTTCCTGAGTTACTTCTCCAATGGTAATTTTTCTCTCCACTGTACTTGGTTTTGCTTGTGTTATAACTGTGGCTTTAAGTTTAGCCCCCTATGTAAAAGGATCTGTAGGGGCTGAGGAGAGAGCTCAGTAGAATAAGCACTTGCCTGGTAAGTACAAGGTCTGAGTTCAATCCCCAGTTCTGCAAAAATAAAATAAAGTAAAGTAAAATAAAATAAAAAGATCTGTAACCTGCATTTACTGACTGAATTTACATAGTGTCTGGCTTTTATATTGAGATTTTGAGGCATGTATACTTTGTGGTTAGATCTAGTGAGATGAAGAGGGCTTTTGTCTGGACATAGGTATGATTTCCTCTTCTTAGGCTGCCAGAGAGTGGGGCATCATCTATGAAAGTGCACATTTCTCAGCCAAAGCAGCTGAGAGTCACGTCTATAATTGTCTAGGTTGGAGGGCTTAGGGTTGTACTCGGTATCTTTTTCCTAGGCAGGATACTAGGGCAGTTTTTGACTTGGGTGAGAGGACATTCAGCCAATTAGGCATCCCAGTTCTGGACATTTTGTGGACGAAGGGAAGGCTTTAAGTTTCAAAAGCAAAAATAGCTAGGCATAGAGGTGCATTCTTGTAATCCTGGCACTCTAGAGCCTGAGGCAGAAGGATCACTACAAGTTAGAGAGCATCCTGGGCTATGAAGTGAGCTCAAGGCCAATCTGAATTGTATAGTGAGAATTTCTTTCAAAAAGATAAAAAAAAAAAAGGACAAAAATCATGTTCTCACACAGGGCTGGAGGTGTCCATCCGCCAACCTTCATCTTTCTCAGGGCATGCTTTGATGAAAGCTGAAATCAGTTCTAGGTAATCCCTAGGGTACCTTGTTAGGTTTCCACATGGGAACTAACTCCAGGGAAGGCTTGAAGGATTCCATAGCTTAATCCCAAGGAATTCAGCCTTATCAGATCATGGCTCTGGGGCTGAAAGGTTCAGAAACCTATCAGGAGTTGCCCTGTCAGAGACTAACTCAGAGATAGGCCTGTTTGGTTTCCCACAATTCCTATCCATACAACTCATTATGGCGTATGTGTCATTCACATCACCTGACTCCCTAGTTAAATGGCTTTTCAGTAGTCCCTTTTTTAGTTATAGACACTTACCAGTACAAGGAAAAACTGGATAGATTCTCAGATGATCCTGAAAGGTTTCCTAATGACAAGAGTTTGCTAATCGCAATGACCTGGGGAGATATCCAGTTTATCCTGGTTTCTTGTTGGACGGCAGTAGAAAAGGAATAGATTAGAAGGGCTGAGGAGCTGGCTAAAGATAAAAGTCATTGCAGGGTCACCTCTGATAATGAACACCTGCTGCAAGAGGGGCCCATGTAGGACAACACAAGGCGTGGAGAAGTCAAACAGAAGTTGTACTTTAAGGCTGTCTTAGCAAGCATGCCGGAAGGAATTCCCAAACCTGTGGATTACGATAAGCTCAGGTCTATTAGTCAAGGATTTGATGAGAATTCAGCTGCTTTTCAGCTCTGGCTTGAAGAAACACTCTGTAATACACTAACTTAGATGCTGAACCTGGGGAAGTTCAGTTAATCCTAAAGCAATATCTTATTAGTCAGTAAGGCATTAGTATTTTATTATTTTATTAGTCTGTAGATATTTTATTAGTCAGTAAGGTATTTCCAGGTATTGATATAGGAGAATGATACACTCAACCTGAAAGATATGTGGAACAAGTTTGTGTTTTCCAAAACTGAAGAACTAACTTTAGGAACAAGAAAATTCAGAGCAGAATATACTTGGGGGAGAGAAAGAAGGACAGAGGGGACCTAAGCAACTGGTCAAAGACCCTTCTTTTCTAGGGGTTTTATATGGCAAAACCATGAGATGAGGTGGATCTAAGGTGGAAAACATAGGAACTCAAAAGATGGGTATGAGGTAGGACAAAACTATGGCCCACCAATAAGATTACAAGCATAATTGCTCAGGCAAAATTGATTAAATCAGGATCAGATGGGGAAGCATGTCACATCCAAGTGGGCATGAATATGAAACAGGGGTTCTTCCAGTAGGGAGTTGGCCCTTTCAAGGTGATTAATATCTATTATAATGTCAATCCCCAGGGAGGTATGTGGCTGCATTTGTTTAAGTGCCTGTCTCTCCCACTGCTGCAAGGTATCTTCCACAGTGGGTCCTTTAAAGGCCTAGTTCTGCCTGACTGCCTGTAATATTTCTAATTCAGCTGCTGACAACACTATTAGAAGAAAGCTCCAACAACTCCAATGTGACCCAAAAACTGAGATATGTTAATCAGTTAGTGTAGCTTATTTGGTCTTTAATACCCGTGAGAAAACAGAGAACAAATGAGAAGTGAAGAAAAGATGCAAACTACAGTTGCCCTATTTGTGAGGTGTCAGAAGCTCACAGCTCTAACAGAAACTGAAGTAACCCAAAGCATGGTGGAAACAAGACGGAGTACTTGAAGTATAAGTGAATGGGGTACTGGCAAAAGAATGTCCTCAGAAGCTGCACCCATTGGGCCTATCCGACCTGAGAGAGGTTCCCTGGCGTTGGACTATGCTTATTCCCAGAGAGTGGAGCAATTGGTCAGGAAGGAAGGCTCAGGTGATGAGTGAAGGTGCTTGTGGCAGCCTGTGTGGCACCAGCATGGGAGTAAGCCTGTCCATGTACTGGAGCTGTGGGTGAGTCTGCAAGTAGAGGCAAATAAATCATACTTCTCTGTGATACTGGAGCAACTTACTCAATTCTAGTTCTTTATTAGGGTGAGTTTCATCCCTTCCAAAAGTTCTTGGTGGTCTTGATGAAGTTAACTAGATAGTTTTCTATTACCCCCACTCTGAACTGCTGTCAAATTTCCATTTCCAAGCTGCCTGTATGGTGATACTAGGATGTTGCAGTGATATAGGGAAATGAAACTCCCAACCTGAAAGGTACCTGGGACAAGTTTGTGTTCTCTAAAACTGAAGAATGAATTTTAGGAACCAATGAAGGTTGAGAGCAGAATACATTTATTTGGGAGAAAGAAAGCTTCTGACCAAGAGAGGGACAGAAGAGGGGCCCAAGTGGGTTGTTCCCAGGAGGTAGTCTCTTCTAGGGACTTTTATGGAGTAAAACCATGTGGGTCTAAGGTGGAGAACTTGGGAACTTACTTAGGTGGGCATGAAGTGGGACAAGACTATGGTGAATCAATGAGATTATAGGCGCCTTTGCTCAGGTAAAATTGATTAAGTCCAGGATTAAATGGAGAAGTGAATCATGTACAAGTGGACATGAATACAGAACAGGAGTTTGTCCAGTAGCCAGCTGGTAGCAGCTGGATTAGTGACTCTTCCTCGATTCCTCAAGATGATGATCAATCCTGAGTGTTATCTTTAGGGAGGTAAGCATTTGTTCGATCTTTGGTCTCTAGATGTGGCCCACAGCAGGAGCATCTGTCTCTCACAGCTGCAATGTATCTTGTCTTCCGTGCTGTCTCCTTGATAGTCTGGCCCTGTCTGACTGCATATTTCTGTCTCATCTAGCTGCCTACAACACCAATACCAATAATTGGATGAAGTATGCTTCCTACTCAGGGCCACTCTAGCGTGCAAACTTCTGGCAGTCCATGTCTTAACTGCTGGGGACTCCAGCCTGATCCCATGAGACCTGATATCTTTGCCAAGAGTTGATCTCCAAGCACAGAATGATGGCATCCCAGAAAGAGCTATTAGGGGCACTCCATTAGTCATTCAGCCAAAAGACTCTAACCTATATTCTCATAGAAAATAGTACCTTAAGAAAGACGCTACGCATGGGTTAAAACCCATTATTGATGTTTTGGGCTACAGGACTACTGGTGTCCTGCCAGTCCCCATGAGTAAACCCATTTTACCAATAACCAAGTCATTAAGAGAATATTGCATAGTGTAAGATCTCAGAGTCATCAATGGGGCAGTGGTACCTATCCACTCATTAGTAGCCAACCTGCCTGCCCTTTAGTTCAGATCCCAGGAGACACTGAGTGGTTCTCTGTCCTTGATCTCAAGGATGCCTTCTTTTCTACCCACGCAAATCCTAACTCCCAGTATTTTTGCCTGCCTTTGAATGGAAAGATTCCATTCCAAGACTTTGCCACCAGTGAACTTGCACTGTCTTGCCTCAGGGTTTTAGAGATGGTTTCCAACTGTTTGCATAGGCTTAAGCTCAAGGTCTAAGAGATTTAAAGTTCAAAAGCAGAGGCATGTTATAGTAGATAGATGACCTCCTCACTTGTAGTCTCACTAAGGAGTTATCTGACAAAACCATTGTTCTAGAAAAAAAAAAAAAAAAAAAAAAAAAAAGCAACAAGGTACTCCAATTTAAGGCCTAGGGGGCTGGGAAGATAGCTCAGTGGAATAAATGCTTGCCTGGCAAGCCCAAGGTCCTGAGCTCAATCCCTGATATTGGAAAAAAAAAGCCTTTCCAATTTAAGGCCCAGATTTCCAAAAAAGAAAGAAAAGTAATGAAAGAAAGAAAGAAGGAAAGAAAGGGAAAAAGAAAGAAAGAAAGAAAGAAAGAAAGAAAGAAAGAAAGAAAGAAAGAAAGAAAGAAAGAAAGAAAGAAAGAAAGTGACATATCTGGGACACATTTTTAACTCTAGGGCAAAGATAAAGGACCCCAAGGAGGATGGAGACAATTTGCCTCTGGGCTTTCCAGAGTCTAAACAACAGCTGCCACTTTCTCAGGAATGCCAGGCTTCTGCCTCTTACCAACACCTCCTTTGGTGTAATAACCAAACCCCTATGTGAGGCAACTTGAGGCCCAGAATCCAAACACTTGAAATAGCATCACTCCAGGTGATGCTTTTGAAATCTTAAAATGGACCTGATATAGATCATAGCATTGGGAATCCCAGACCTAAGACTTCTCTCTTTATGGCTGAAAAACAAAAGTGTATGCTAAGCTAATATCTGGAGAAGGAAAAACAAGAAGATGCCTAGATTTCCCAAATGACTAAATGGAGTCATACAGGTTATACCTGCAAAAAACAGCTGTCATTAAGGGCTGGCCAAATAGTTCAGAAGATTAAAGCTCCTATATGCAGGTGTGGGGCCAGAGGTTCAATCCCCAGGCCTGCCATACTGGCCCTGACTGTGGGGCATGCTGAGATGGCAATTGAGACTGCATGAGCTGGCACATGCCTGTAATCTCAACTATTGGGAGGCTGTAAACAGGCAGATCACTATGAGTCTGGTCTAGTAGTGAGACCCTGAACACCCTGTAGACCTTTCCCTAAAATACAAAAACAAAAAAATCTGTTATTTCTTGCAATCTTAGTCCAATGAAGCTTTATATTAGCCTTATGGCTAAAGCTCTTATTTCTAACCCCACACCATGTGAAAGTTCTGTTAGGACTCAAAGGACTTTTGTAGATGACTACATAAAGGCTCACCAAATATTAGGCCATTTTTACTGAAAAACCTGATGTTTCTCTTCAGTTTTGTATTGTTTTAAACTCAGCCACCCTTCCCCAACTAACCAGCAGATAGAACAGAAGTGTGAGCCAAACATCACCCCAAATTGTGCCATCTGCCCCAATCTGAGCCATTGTCAGGGACAGATATCATATAGTTTACTGATGGTATCATAAAAGATGACATTAGGAAAGGCAATGTCATAGTCAGCCCTAGACACCTCCCTAGAGCTAAAGCTCTCCTGCTGAAACTTCTGCCCAAAAGGTAGAACTTGTCACCACCCTCACTTGGGCTCTTCAACTTGCCCAGGGAAAACCATTCAAGACATATAAGGACTCTAAATATGCCTTTCTGGTCCTGCATGTGCAAGCAAATATCTGAAAATAAAGGGAGCTTTTGAGGTAGTCAGCAGTTGCCAATAAAATACAGACCAGAGATACTCAACCTCCTTGAGGCAATAAATCTTGCAAGTGAGGCAGGAACACTAAACTTCCTTGGACCCTGTCTTCTTGGGCAATTCAAAGCAGATTCCATAGTCAAACAGGCAATGCTCCAGTGTAATTCTGGCCCATCAATAGCTCTACTGATGCCATATTCCAGAGTCTTGATTTACAGCCAGGATATTCCACAGAAGAGCTTCAAGGGGTTCATAATGAGGGAGGAGTTGAAAAGGTCCAGGGATGCTACATAGGGCCTTACTTAGTGCCACAATGTGTGCAGTGTCAAATCATTAAGTTCCTTCATGATGTCCTCATGTAGGCTGAGGTGTCACCACCCCTCTGGAACATAGGCTCTTTGTACAGCCTGAAGTCCATAACACGGTAACCTAGCTTTCTAAGGTGTCCTTTCTGTGCCATCCATAATTCACAGACTCATCCTCCCCCATTTCCTGAAGCAGTACAAAGGTATGGGTTCTTCCCTGGAGAAGATTTACAAATAGACCTCACTCACATGCATATGTGTAAGGGGGACATACACCTCCTATTGTGCACTGCCATCTTTATTGTGAAAGTAGAGGCCTCCCTACCAGGTCAGAACTGACCTTGGGGATGGTAAAATTCCCCTTTAAAAAGTGATTCCTGAGTATGGACTTCCTATCCAGAGTGATAATGGCGCCTCTCTTACATGTCAAATCGCATAGGGAGTCACCAAAGCACTGGGAATTAAGTACCACAGCATATTGTGTGGAGACCCCTGGTCATCAGAAAGTCAGGAAAGCCAGTCTGGCTCTCAAGTGAAACTGAGCCAAACTGTGTCAAAACCTAAGTGGCTAAATGTCCTTCCAACTGGCTTAATGAGACTGATGAGGCTTAGGGTTAAGGTAGGGTGCAAGTCCAAAATTAACCTCATCCCACTTGACATGGTTTATAGGAAGGCATTGTGATAACTGACTTTCTGACACCAAAACATTCCAGTTCCTTCAACCCATGATCCACCTGGGAACATTCCAATAGGCCTTCTAGGACTATGGAAGTAAGCTTCCTCTACTACCAGGAACTCTCAGTCCAATATCCACCCTAGTGAAAAGGTCCTAAACAAGGCCTGGACAGAGGATAGGCCGCAGGGCCAATGCACACTAAAATGAAAAAAGGTCCTTTTACAATCTTTCTAACCACTCCTTCTGATATTAATGTACAGAGAAGAGATGTTTGGATTTGCCTTTCTGAGGTAAACTTCAAGTTGCCTGTCACACTAGCAAACAAAGAACAGAGACTGCAAACCTTGTACACCTGTGAACACCCTCAAGCTTCTTTTCAAAAAACACCAATCACCCACGTGACCCAGGTGAATAAAATGTTTGTTCTCTTTAAGTAAATTGTGTGGGCTAATTTTGTGAGTCTTATTTATTACACTTGATATCCCCGTCTCAAGTCATAAAGTGACATTTTTTCCCTGTTCTTTTGGAATCCTCCTGCCATCATTCAAAACTCCTTTTAGCAGAAATAATAAACCATGATTATTTACATAAGATCTTACCACTAATTATGTCTTCTACCTTCAACAGCTGCCTGAGAACTTGACAGATAGCCTAGAGCAGTGACGGTGAACCTTTCAGAGCTTTCAGTGACACAATCTGCAGCAGCACACATGTCATAGGTTTACCAGCACTAGCCCAGACAAACTTTTCAAGAAGGTTTCCATGCTTCCAGACTAAATAGACTCACTAGCAGCAGTGACCACACAACATCATAGGAAGCTAGGTCTCTTAACCATTGAAACAGAGGGGTCATGTTTTTCTCTAAAAGAAAAACTTAGTTTATACATTAATCAGTCTGAAATAGAGATAAGCATAGAAACTGGCTCACCACACTTCTAAGATATGCAAAGAGCTAGTTCAGTCATGGACATCCTGGGTGCCTATCTGTAATTGGGTATTTTGGTTACTGTCCCAACAGGGCCTTTATTAATTATTCTTATAAGCTTACTATTTAGATCCTACATACTTAACGTCTTAGTTAAATCTGTTGCTTCTTGTTAGTATGTATTAGATTACTGGTGATGGCTCTAGCACAATATCAGAATCTTTGTTCATGTCCATGACTTACCAAGAAACCTTTGGACAAAGAACTCAGCTCCCTTGAACTTATAATTAAGTCTGAGTTAAGATTTCTCAGTCTTTTCATAGATAAGGTCAATGTCACTATTGAGCTGGAAGTAGCCATAGATGACAGAACTTCTTCCTTCCCACTTTAAAGATTTTCCAGTGATCAGAGGTCTTAGTAGAGAAACAGTGGAGTTTAGAAAGTTACTCTCTTCTTCCATTAATTTTAAACAATAGGGCCATTTCTTCTAACATTGTCCTAAGAGAAGCAGAAAATAAAATACCAAAATGCAGAGAATCTCTGACACTGCAGATGAGAGCACATAGGTGTTGGTTCTCCCAGTCTCACATTCAGTCTCCTTCACCCTACTCCCATGAGACACCCATGATTATAGCAGTATAGTTTCTAACAGCTAAATATTGGAAACAACCCAAATGGCCATCAGTTAATGAGTGGATAAAGAAGACATGTCTTTTATACAGTGGAGAGCTATCCAGACAAAGAGAATGATAAAATTCAGACATTTCTGAATGGATGTACCTTGATATCATAGTTAAATGAAATAAATCAGACACACATGTACAAATGGCATATTGTTTCCCTGGTGTGAAAATGTAAATAAGGACCAAAATGTATAACAGATATTGTGAAATAATAAAAAGAATGTTCAAATGGGAAAGGGAACTAGAGAGGGGTGAGGGGGAAAGGAAGAAAAAGAAAATAAAAACAAGAAGAAAAATGGAAAAAAGGAAACGCTTTTTTAAATGAGGGGAAGGAATAGCAGAGGAATGGGAAAAAATCAAGTAATGTACAGATACAAATTCCTTGTGATAATTGTGATCATTATGTATACTTAAAACCTACTGACAAACGTCATTAATTTAAAAAATCTGAATTTCTTGTGTGTTCTTAAGTGTAAATTGCTAATACAATCATCATCCAATGTCCCACATGGTTTCTGCATCATACTGAAAATTTATGTTAGGGAGAAGTTTCTCTACTAATTATGTTGATGTTTATCTGATCTTTTATATCCCATAATGTTTGTTTTATGAAGCTAGGTATGCTGAATTTTGGTGTACATGCATTTGTAACTGTTTTCTCTTCCTATTGAACTGTTCCTTTGACCAATAAGTAGTGAACTTCATTGTCTCTTCTGATCCATTTCAGTATGAAGTCCATTTTTCTGAAAATAGAGTAGCTGCTTCTGCCTGTTTTAGGGTGTTTTGTGTGAGATATTGTCTTTCATTCTTTGATTTTTTAGTTTATTAATTTCTTTTTGGGTTAAGTGTTTCTTGCATAGAACATATTGTGGAGTTTTGTCTCTTGGTCTATTCTGACAACTTATGCCTTTTGATTGCTATATTGAGGCCATTCATGTCAAGGGCAACTAGTGAATGTTACGACTTTTTCCCATTATCACATTACCTTACTCTTGTTGATTCCTCTTTTCACCCCTTCTGCTTAACTGTTTATCCTGAATGGTGTATTCATTGTTAGTCCTTTGACACTGTTAGTTTTGTTGTCTCTTTCTAGGATACCCTTGAGAATTTTTAAAGTTCTGGTTTTATGATCATCAATTTCTTAGGGTGCCCTTCACCATTATTTCTCTGTAAATTCTGGAAGATAGTTTTGCAGGATACATCATTCTGGGTTGGTGGGTTTTTTGTGTTATGGCTTGAAAAACTTACTGGCCTTTAAATGTTAAGAAGTCTGCTATGATTCTTTTTTATTGCTTTTGTTGGCGGGATCGAGGTTCAAACTCACAACCTTACATTTGCCAGGCTGGCACTTGTGCTGTGGAGCTATCTCCCCAGCCCCACTGCTACAATTCTAATGCATCCATCTTTGCAAGAGATTTTTTTTAAATGTATCTTTTTACTACAGTCTACAGGGTGTCACTACATAGATCAGACTTGTAGTGATCATCCTATTTTCAGCTCTGGGATTCCAGGCTCTGGCCACTATTTCCAGTCTCAATCTCTCTCTCAGTGTGCCCCTGGAATGGGGCCAGCACAGCACTCTGGGGATTGAACCCAATGGTCCCTACGCCTGCCTAACCAAGCACTTTAATCCTCTGAGCTATCTGGTTGGCCCTACAAGTGATTTATTGATCTTTTTCTTTTTTTTGTAACAGCTTTTAAGATTCTGTCCTCATGTTGAATTTCTGGAATTTTGAATATAATGTGTCATGGAGAGATTTTTTTTTTCTTATTATGGCTATTTCTATGTTTCACTTATCTACATATCAGATTCTTTCCCTATAATTAGAAAGTTTGTTATAATTATATGCCAGTTTGTGCTGCTTCTAATTTTCCACTAATTTCATTTAATCTTAGTCTTCTTTGCACCTTCAAGAAGCTGTTAAATCTATTTTTTATGTTCTCTTGTTCTTTTTAAGGTATCTGTGAATATGTCAACAACAGCAGCTCTATCTGCTAGTTCTCACATTTTGTCTTCCCATTAATCACTTGAATTGCCAATATTTTCAATGAATTTTAAATCACCTGGATTTCATATATATGTGTATATATATATGTATATATATACATATATATACATATATACATATACATATATATATACATACATATATACATATATATATATATATACAAAACATGGAATGCTTCATGAATTTGAGTGTCATCCTTGTACTGGGGCCATGGTAACCTTCCCTATACCATTCCAATTTTAGTATATGTACTGCTGAAGCAAGCACTTTTTGTATATTATTTTTTTGTATATTCTTAAGGATTGTAGTTCTTTACTATACTGGTCATTAATGTTCTATATCATTTTGTTTAACTCAGGTAAATTTTTATGAGTATCTTCTGTAAACTTGGAATAATTTTGTTTATTAGGACTATTATCTATTTAGTTATATCTTCTTGGTTTTTATGTTTTGCTTTGTTTTGTGATAGGGTCTTGCTATATAGTATAGGCTGGCCTTGAACTCATTATGTATCCTAGGCTAACTTTTTTTTTTTTTTTTTTTTTTTTTTTTTTTTTTTTTTTTTTTTTTTTTTTTTTTTTTTTTTTTTTTTTTTTTTTTTTTTTTTTTTTTTTTTTTTTTTTTTTTTTTTTTTTTTTTTTTTTTTTTTTTTTTTTTTTTTTTTTT
>PVJA010003426.1:28493-52433 GCA_004027025.1 Myocastor coypus | reverse complement strand
TCTCCTGCCTCAGGCTCCCACGTGCTGGTATTACTATGCCCAGATTAGTTATAACTTCTTTAAACTCACCAACATCCTTATTGATCTGTTTATCTTCTCTTCTATTCTTTTGAATAATTTAGCTATATGATCCCCCCTTCAATTCCCCTGCCCCTATTTAATAGCTTTGGGAGAGTTCAGCACTTTAGGAAGCTTTCTTGTTTTTCTCACGTTGTATGTGTGTATGCTTTGGTTTGCAGGTTGATTATAACGGAAAGATTTTGTTGCTAGTGTAGAGATCTCTTTTGCTGATGTCTAAGTTCCAATAATGTACTCTAGGCATGGCTAACAATGGGCTTCTGCCTTTGTCTTAAGATTCAATTACCTTCATTAATTTGGGAAGGGTCACCACATGCTGAGGCAACCACAGACACTGGGCATGGTGATGCACTTCTGCAATCCCGGTGCTGGGGAGGATGATAACAGAAGAATTGTTAGGAGTCTGAGCTGCATAGTGAAACTCTGTACCAACTACACTAAAAAAAATAAAAAATAAAAAAAATAAAAATTTCATAGCTGTTGTGGTTTATGTCTAGTTGTCCCCCCAAAGCCTCATGTAGTCATTGGGCAGGGACTTCTAGGTTTGAAACTTGATCAGTGATCCCTGGGATTATGGGTTTTAGTAATGATGTGATTATGGGTGGAAGTACTTCTGGGATTATGGGTGTAGCCTAAGGCGGAGGCTAAGGCGGAGAGCCTGGATGTAATATAAAGAGAGGCAGAGAGACAGACTCGAGCTGTAGCTGTTGCTGCTGCTCTGCTGCCCTGATTGATTGACTGTCTCTGCCACCATTTTGTTGCTGCTCCGCCGCCATGAACTGGATTCTCTCTGCTCTGTTCCTCTCAGCCTTGGGCCAGCCAAACATGGACTGAAACCTCCAGTAACTGTGAGCTAAATAAACCTTTCCTTCCTTCATTTTGAGTGTCGGGTATTTGTCTTGGCAACGATTAAAAAGTAACTAAGACAATAGCCAAGTGTGGTGGTGCACACCTGTAGTCCCAGCATTTGGGAGGATGAGGCAGGAGGATCGATGTGAGTTCAAGACCAGCCTGGGTTACAAAAAGTGAGCTCAAGGTCTGCCTGAATTGCATAACAAGACCCTGTCTCAAAAAGACACCCCCCAAAAATTGTAATTGGCCCCAGCATCCAGTCCCCTGCGAATGGAGCATAGTGCTGTTAATGACACAAAGACAATTCAGATATTTCCATAAAGAAAATGAATTAATAGCAACAGTTATGCCACCCTTGCGATAGCAATAAAGCCAGCAACAATAATAGCATCAAAGACAAACTGGACACTGACATACTATAAGAATCAATAATATATCACCCCTAACCATAGAAAGATCTAACATTATAAACACTAAAACAAATCAATTACTGACATATAGTAAATATCTACTAAGTGTAACAACTATACCTCTACTAATAATAGAGAAAATTCAGTAGTGATACCATACAATTAACTACCTGAATATTAATAAAGCTTAATGATTATACTAGTAAAGATAAAGAATGGGAAAATGGAAAAAGTAAAATTTGAAAAATTAGTCCACAGAAGATGAGGAGAAAAAACAATCCTACTGAGAAATAAAGGGAAATTAATAGAATTAGATAAAAGTAACAGAAAAGAAACAGCAAGACAAAGAAAAAAGAGTAAAGTGAAGGAAAAAACAAAAATGAGAAGCAAAAAATTACACAGAACAGTAGAGGAACAAAGGATGAAAAAACTCCAAACTCAGAAAAAGAAGGAGGAGGAGGAGGAGGAGGAGGAGAAGAAGAAGAAGAAGAAGAAGAAGAAGAAGAAGAAGAAGAAGAAGAAGAAGAAGAAGAAGAAGAAGAAGAAGAAGAAGAAGAAGAGGAAGATTCTCTATATTTTTTACAGTCTTGAAATCTAGTGCACACAGGTTTCTCCATCTAATTTTTAGCCTCTGGGTTTGTGCATCCTCCACCCTGCTCCAGATAAACCCCAGAGTATGGCGACCATTCAAGCCAAGGAATGCCCTGTGCATATCGGTGTATCGGAGGGAGAAACCGGACCACTGGTGACCGGGCTGGGGTTCAGGCGTCCTGCTGGACTTCATGCCCATGCTTTCAGATCCAGCCGCTTCTCACCATGGAGGATAGCCACACATGCACTTCCCAGCTGAGCGTCAACTTCTCAGGGCCTTTGTGGTTACCTCAGTGGGTCTCTATATTGTGGTAGAGTAACACTAGAAACTCTGAAGTGAGGTTGTTCAGTGGCTCAGTCTTAACATATTAACCCCATCCCACAAACAGCCCCTGAATAAACCCTCTCCAATCTGGCGGCTGCTGGCCTGTTTGTCCAACTCTAGCCTGCCATCAGAGTCACTTTGGAGTGAAATTTCTCACTGTTTTTGTAGTTTATAGTAGCTGTGGGCTTTTCTTGGGGCCAGTGCTGCTGGCCTGGTCCATTATTTCTCCCTGGAGCTGCTGTTATAAGGTAGATCAAGGTGGTTAACAATGGTATTCAAATTATCAAGTTGCCGCTAATTTTTTTTTTCTAGTTCCATGAATTTTTGAAAGTGGAATATTAAAATCATTAACTAGAAATGTGGAAATATCTATTTTTACCTTTTAATTTTGTCAGCTTTTATTTAAATTACTCATATGCTAGGCTGCTTGATACTATTCACAGATCCTTGTAGTTTTCTTTTTGTTTTCAATCCTTTTCCTAACCTGTTCTTCAGACTGAAATTCTTCCATTGACCTATTTTACGTTATCTGAATTTTTACCTTTTCTGTTCTGCTATTAATTCTATCCACAGAGATCTTGATTTTAAATATTAAACTTTTCACTTAATCTGATAAAAAGTCATTTATGAAAACCTTATTGCAGACATCATATTAAGGAAACCCTGAAATTTTTCCTTCTAAAATCAGGGACAAACGGGTCCACCCTCATCTAATGTAGTCCTCAAAACATTAGCTAGAGCAATAAAAGAAAGCAATCAAAGGACAGGGAGGGAAAAGAAGTCGAAGTCAAAAGTCAAAAGTCAAAATCATTGTTTGCAAATGACATGATCTTCTGCTAGCAAGACTCACAAATGCCACTAAAAAGCTCTCAGAACAGCCCAACTCAGCAATTCTGTAGCAGAATTCAACACACAAAAATCAACAGCATCCTACGTACTAATAATTAATTTGAGAAAAAATTAGGAAACTAATAGTCACAGTAGGCTTGAAAGGAAAAACTGTACAAGAGAAATTGTTCTTTTAAAAACATTGTTCCTTTGAAGCTGCCTAGTTCTGCCTTTTAGCTGCCACTTCATGGCTTGATAATTTCTTTATTATCCCCTGTGAAGCACAAGAGCATAACTGAGCACACAGTATGACTGACCATACCATCGTAGCATGCCTCATGAACTGGTGATCATTCATCTACCCTTGTAACCAATGATCTCACCCTGTGTGTGGCTAATCAGAAGAACTGCAGGCTGTTCTCCCTCACCTTTGTACTCCTTTATATCTCCCAATTGTGCATCAGATAAAAGCCCTAGGCCACTAGAGATTGGGCCTGGTATTCTGGGAATGGTCCTGATCAGTGCCCACTGAGGTACATAAACTAGCCTCCAGATCCTGGGTGTCATTTTGGTGTTTCTGCTTGTCATTTCAGGATAACAAATAAATAAATAAATAAACAAACAAACAAACAAACAAACAAATTAATAAATAAATAAATGCAGTACTTTGGAATTAACCTAACCAAGGAAGTGAAAGAACTCTAAAATGAAACTTATATCACCCTTAAAAAGGAATTTCAGACTGAGTGTGGTGGTGCATACCTGTAATCCCTGCCCTTGGAAGGCTGAAAGCAGGAGGATCACTGACTCCAATCTACATAGTAAGACCCTATAGATCCTATACTAAACACATTAAAAATAAAAAACAAAGAGAATTTGAAGAGAACATCAGAAAATGGAAATACAGCTCCTGTTCCTGCACAGGCAGAACTAACAAAGTAGCTTTATTTGCAAAACTGATTATATAGATTTAGTGTAATTCCAATTAGAATATTAGCATTTCTCACAGATCTAGAGAAAAAAATCCAAAAACTTTTTTTTTTATCTTTTTGAGACAGAGTCTCAATATGCAATCCAGGCTGGCCTTGAACTCACTTCGTAGTCCAGGGTGATCTTCAACTCACAACAATCCTCCTGCCTTAGCCTCCCAGTCCTGGAATTATAGGCATGTGTCACCAAAACTTCTGCCTGGCTAATCTAAAAATTCTTACTGAACCAGAAGAGATTTGGGGCCAGGGAGATAGCTCAGTGGAATAAATGGTTGCTTGGCAAGTGCAATGTCCTGAGTTCGATCCCTGGTGCCACAAAATAAAAATAAATAAATAAATAAATAAATAAATAAATAAAATAAAAATCATGAAAAGTGAGAAATATCACGATTCCACACTTAAAAACTATAGCAATAATAACTTAAAAAAATAACCACTGTTTTGGGGCAAAATCACAAATGTGGATCAATGGAACAGAAGAATCCAACAAAGATGCATTCAAGTAATTGATCTTTGATAAAGGGGCCAGAAACATGCACTGAAGAAAAGATACCCACTTTAATAAATGACACTGGGAAAATTGGCACAGAATAGTAAGTTTATAGTGCAATGTACTATACATTGCACTGTTATTAGATCAAAAGGAATCAATAATCTAAATGTTAAAATGGAAGCATTTAATCTGCTGGAAGATAAAACAAGTTAAACTCTTGAAGGCATAGGTACAGGCAAGAACTTTCTGAACTGCGCCCAATCCAGTGGCACAGGAAAAGCTTCTGCACAACAAAGGAGGCAGCCAGTGGGGTGAAAGACAAACTGCAAAATGGGAGAAAAATTTGCCAGTTATTTCTTGGACAGAGGCCCAACATCAAAAATATATAAAGAACTAAAAAAAAAAAAAAAAAATTAAACCCGCCCAAAAGATGAAAGACATAATTTAAAACTAGGCAGTGGAAGTGAGCACACACTATTCCAAAAAAGCACAGATGGCCAATAAATATGCAAAAATATGTTCACCATCCCTGGCCATTAGAGAAATGTAAATTAAAACACTGGGATTCCATCTTACCCCAGAGAGAATGGCTATAATCAAAAACTCCAATAATAATACTTGCAGGGCTATGGAGGAAAAGCGACCTTTCTACACTGGTGGTGAGAATGCAAACTACTACAAGTCCAGTGGAGATCAGTACTGTGATTCCTCAAAAACTGAAACTATGGGGAGATAGCTCAGTGGCATAAGCACCTGCTTGTAAAGCACAAGGTCCTGAGTTCAGTTCCCTGTACCAAAAAGCCAAAAACAACAATTCAACTGAAACTACAAATGCCGTTCTACCCAGCTATTTTCCTTCTAGATATCTTCCCGAGAAAGTTACAGCCATCATATCACAGTGATCCATGCATGCTCATGTTTCTAGCAGCACAACTGATAATAATTAAATAGTGGCTATAGCCTAGATGCCCACCAACAGGTGGATGGATAAAGGAAGTGTGGTGCTCTTACACTGTGGAGTACTACTCTGATATGAAGAAGGACAATCGTGAGTCACTTGAAGTCAGTGGATGCACCTCATCACCATGGTGTTAAGTGACATATGTCAGACACATGGGTTGAAATTTCACATGGTTTCTTTTATTTAAGAAACCCAAAATATTGGGGCCCGGCAGGATGGCTCAGTGGTCTAAAGCTCCTGCTTGAGAAAGCTTGGGCAGCTTCAGGGGCCTCGGTTCGATCCCCGGCACCACATGCTGCGCCAGCCCTGCCCTCGGGGCGGGCTGAGCCAGCCATAAAAATGAGTGAATAAACAAAGGTTCTGAAACAAGAAAAATAAATAAATAAATAAATTTTTTTTAAAAAAGGAAGAAACCCAAAATATAAAGAGAAAAATAAAATGTAGGTAATAGGATAGAGGGAGAACTTTTTCAAATGAAAAGGGGAACAAGAGATGGAGGGAAGGAAGAGAAAATAAATTTTAAAGAAAGAGAATTGGAGACAAAATAGAAATAGAGCTTCTGTGAATGTAAAGAGGGGTGGGGCAAGAAAAGAATTTAGATGTGTTATGTACATGTACAAACTGCTCAGGATAGGTGCAATCATTATGTATGTAAGCATGTACTAATAAAAATATAGATTTAAAAAATACTAAAGTTTTCAATTCTAGAATATCAGTTTTTGTAGTTTCTTTTTCTCTGGGGAGATTTTTTTTTTCTTTCTGTATAATTGCTATGGTTTGGGTGTAATTTGTCCCCCAGGAGCTCCTTTTCTGGAACATCGGTCATCATGTCTATTTTTCATTTTATTTTATTTTTCTCATCATGTTTATTGATGAAGAAGTAGGACCTAGTGGAAAGTGCTTAGCTCACGGGGTCACTGCCCTTGTAAGAAACTAATGCTAATCATGTGACATGGGCTCTTGTGAAAATGGTTGCTATAAAAGGGCAAGGCTGGCCTGTGTCTTGCTCTCTGGTTTCTAGTCTTTACTACACCATGCTCTCTCTTACACTTTTCTGCCATCTATTATCTGTCCTGATGCAACATAGCCAATAGAACCCTCAGCAAAGACCGAGCAAATGGACCTGGTCCTGGACCTTCAGCCTCCAAAGATGGACGCTAAATAAAACTTCTTTCTAAATATTCAGTTTCAGGTCTTTTGTGATACCAATGGAAAATGGACAGAGGCAGTGATTATATTTTCCTTTTTCTTACAGAGTGTAGTTATAAGGTCTGCTTTGAAACCTTTTGTCTGTAGATTTAACATGTGAATCATCTAGAGTTATTTTTTCCTCAGTAAGAGTGTGTGAAACTTTCCTAATTCATAAAATGTCAAAAAATGTGGGTTGTATCCTGGTTGATGTTAAGTTTATGTTACGGATTTTTTTACTCTAGATCTTTTTCATATTTAACCAAAGTATCAAAGATCCCTTTTGGTTTACTTGTTTATGGGTTAGACTCAAATTACAAACTCTTTCTTGCTGGTATTGAATGGAGACAAGTCAAATATTTTATTTAAATTAATTTTATTTATATACTTTATATAAACATAATGATCACATCCATAATAGAGAATTTGTACCTGCTCATAATATATCGTTTTATTTTTTAAAGAATGCAAAACGGTAAAATGAAAAACATTAGAGTTGATACAAAATTTCATTAAACAAAGTAATAGGAATTTAACAGTGGTTGTTGTATTGCATAATGTTATCTTCAGATTAGTCATTTAGGTTACCAGATATAAACCTGAAAAATTGGTATTAAAAAGTTATAAGAAATTGAAATTGAAAGGAAGAAAAAATATAAAATTTAGACATTAACTGTGCCTTTCAGTTGACCAGCAGAAATCTATAGTACACTTAACCAAACTATCCTGCATCTATATGTCCACATATCTTTTTCCCTTCTCTCTTTTGTCCTTTTCTTCATCCCAGCTCTTTCTTTCAGCAAAATGGATTCCTTCCCTTTCACAGTACCTGTTGTGCCTTTCAGATTTTATGTACTCTTTCAGTTTCTCACACTAGTGAGACGATATGATGTTTGCACATACAGATCTGATTTATTTCACTTACCAATACAGTCTCTAGTTGCATCCATTTACCGATAAAAGCCTCAAATTTATCTTTTTCAATAACTGAGTAATACTTCACTGTGTAAAAATACTACATCTTTGTTATCCATTTCTTAGCTGATGGGCATTTGGGCTGTTTCCAAGATTTAGCTATAACAAATTGCACTGCTGTAAACAAGGATGCACATATATCTCTGTGCTGTGGTATGATAATTTTAGTTCTTTTGCAAAAATGCCTCCAAGGGGAATAGCTGGCTTAAAAGATCCCTCCAGTCCCAGCTTTCTGGGGAATCTCCACACTGATTTCCATAATGGCTATACAGCTCATAATGTCTCTTTGTTCTTCTTTTTCTCTGACTCCCTGCCCCTCTCTTCAACCTCTTCTCTCCCAATCTTTTTTTTTTTTTTTTTTTTAAAGGTGGTCTCCTTGTAATCTGCTGTAGGTATGTGCTGTTCCAAGGTCCACATTGGTCAGAGTTTAAACATGGGAATGTGCAGGGTTTCCTTCTTGGCCTCTCTCCTTCTTGAGATTCCTCTCACCTTCCAGAGGGCCTGGCCATGTCAGGGTCTGCCCTCTTTGCTCAGACTAGAGAGATGATTATCATTCTGTTAGAGTTACAGCTTTCTAGCTGTGGCTGCTCATGTCCACCAAGCTTTAGTCTGTCTCCAAAATTTGCTATCATTAGTTCATTCTCCAGAGCACTTAGGTAATTGGCTTTTACATTTTATCTGAGAAAGTTTTAGTCTATTAGGACTTTATCCTTCCATATTGGGATATATACTTTTCCAAATCTTAAGTTTTAAATTCATATTTTAGGAAATGTTAGCTGATTAGAAACTGAAGGTTTAGTGGTAATTGAGGCAAATTAAAATATGCTTCAGCATGCCACTACAAATTTATTGATGAACATGTAGAGAACTTTGTCCCATTACTGTGGTTTTGCCATATCTGGGTAACCGATTCACAATCTTTTCTGAATTGATCCAAAATGCAGGAAAAAACATGAGCAAGCTGAAGATGATTGTGTCACAGGCCCCCCAGATGTCCCTTACATCATCCTTTTTTGTAAACACTGACTTTCAACATGGAAAAAATGCAGCCTCTCCACATTGGTGAAAATAACCTAATTTTCATTGCCACCATAGTCATAAACAGCTTTTCCCTATTGCGGCAACAATTTGTAGAGCACACATCAGTCGAATAGAATACTTTAAGTAGCAGAGGTCATTTTTCTTAGAGACATTTAAAAAGTACTCATTATGGTTCTCTTTTGAAAGAATGGAAGGTGGGGCACCTGAAGGCTGTGGTTAATGTAGTATGGCTAATGTATAGTGGGTAACCTGGGCCCTGAGGAGGACTAATAGCATGTTGCAAGGTGTCTAATAATAGACAATGCAGGATGTTGGGCAGATATTAAATGCCAAGCTTGTCAAAACATTGTTTTTCATTGCTTCCATATTTACTAACGAAGTAATGTCAATAAAACCTAGCAAGTCTAAAAATGTTTTAAGATCCTCAAATTAGCCTATATTTCATGTAATGATAATTATGGATGGGAGATAATATTTATGATTGTAAAAGAATACGTGCCCTCCAGACTTCACGTCCCCTTTTTTGTGTTAACAGTTTTATCTCATGTTTAGGTACACTCTAAAGCAATGTTTTTTTGAAACGTGGTCAGTGACCTCAAGTATGACATCTTCCGTGGTTTTGCTAAAAATGCATATTCATAACCTTATCTCAGCTCTCCAATAGCAAAACCAGGGTAGGCAGGGTAGAAGTGAAGAAATCTTTCAACTTGCATTTTTGTCAACCTCCCCTGTGTGAGACTTATGTACATGAAAGACAACAACTACATGGGAGCCTTTGGATGGTATTGTTCAGTTTAGACAGCATGGCACAACAAAGTGAACTACCAGACCATGAAAAGGCATGGTGGAAACTTAATCCCAAAGCTTAATGTGAAAAAAGTTAGTCTGAGATCTTGCTCAAGTTTTCCCAAACCGAAAACGACTCTTAAAGTCATTTTTAAAATCATAGTAAAATGATTTAGTAGATTATGAGATTTCTTCCTTATTGAACACATGTACTGTACACTTCAAAAGGACAGAACACCATACTAGATGCTGGGGGAATAAAAAGATCAGTAAAACAGGGACATCCCTGTCCTCAAGTTAATTCTTTACTGTTAGAGGCAGATCAGAGTGACCACAATAGCTTGAAGAAGAAAAAAGTTCTAGGGTCAGGCACTGATGGCACATGCAAGTAATCCCAGCACTTGGAAAGCTGGGGCATGAGGGTCACTGTGAGACTTCTGTCTCAAAAAAAAAAAAAAAAAAAAAAGTCTAAATATTTTAATTGGTGTTGTGATTTTTTTTAAAGAATTATTTTATTTTATTTTCTTGTTTCATAACTTTTGTTTGTTTGTTTATTTTTCTGGCCAGCTCAGCCTGCCCTGAGGGCAGGGCTGGCACAGCATGTGGTGCCGGGGATTAAACCACGGTTCCTGCAGCCACCTAAGCTTTCCTAAGCAGGCGCTTTAGACCACTGAGCCATCCTGCCGGGCCTAGTGTTGTGATTTAGAAGGAAATCAAAACTACCGTCTCATGTATTAACATGAATGTTTCAGGCTGTCTGTATGACACAAAAGTGAAATTCATGGGGGACCACATGATAGACCCATCTCCAAGATGGACATAATGACTGATACCACAAAAAGAATGGAATTCAAAAGGTACTGTAAAACAAATGTCCCCAGTGTCTAAGTTACATTTCCAGAAGCAGAGCCTGATACAAAGGTTCACTGAGAGACTGTTTTCCTAAAACTCTCAGGGAGTGAAAGTAGGGAAGAGGCAGGCTGAATGTGGTCTTAGAGAACATCGAGGCTTCCTCTCAGCCTGGCTGCAAGAGCACACTGGAGCATAGCAGGAGGGTACACCTGCCTGTAACTTGCTGGCCGTGGGCCATCACCTGTGTACTTGTAGATCTCCTAGTCATCTCCTGTGGATCAAGGGTGATACCTCGTCCCTGGCAAAGCATGTGACTATGAACCAGGAGCAGCCTGTATTCCCAGAGGCTGGGGATGGCTTTGGGTTCTTTGTTGCAGCTAAGCTATAGAACACTACATTGCCAAATCTTATATTATGACCTTAGAAGAGTATCTACTGTACTTTTTGTTATTGCACAAGAGTATCTCATTTTCCAGTAAGGCAATTAGAGTGGACAATTAAGGCAATAGTGCCTCAAATAATTCTTGTGTCATGTGGCTCTCAGTCTTCTATTAAGACGATGGAGTAACACTTTCATGGTTTATTTTAGTTGGTTTTTTTTTGAAGGTTTTTTAAATTTATTTGGTACAGGGCCTTGCCACACAGCTCAGACTCATAATGATCTTCCTGTCTCAGCCTCCCCAGCACTGGGATTACAGGTGTGCATTCACATGCCTGTTTTGGGTGGCTGGCACAGTGCACCCAGGGTTCCAGGGTGGCATGGCATACAGTACTGGGGAATCAAATCTCAGTCCTTGCATTTGCCAGGCATATGCTTAGACCACCAAGATATTTCCCCAGCCCCACACTCTCGTGGTTTAAATCTGTTAATCTTCATTTGTTGTCTTCTATGAGCTTCTTTGCTTTAGTGCCACATCCAGCACGGCTCTCACACTCCTTACAGTGAAGGACAGTGGAGTATGAGGAAATAAAGGTAAGAGTCAGAAAACAGAAAGCTGAGGTCAGGTGGAGCCTCTCTGGAGGAAAGAAAAGTAACTGCTCAACAACTGCAGTGCATTTATTTATATACTTGGCAGGTTGATATCACAGGACACCACTCCGCCGAGCAACCTGTTAGCCTGGCTTGTCCAGAGTACCTAACATTCTCTGAGCTGGAGCAGCTTATTGACTTCTCCTTTCTCCAGAAACTGGCCTTTCTCCAGCCTCACCCATATGATTGGTCTCCAGCTTCAGCCACTTCCTCACTTTAGTATCTCATCTTATAGTGCAATTTATTTGGACTGGGGAGATAGCTCAGCAGTCTAAGCACCTGCTTGGCAAGTGCAAGAACCTGGGTTTAATCCCTGGTACTGCATACTGTGCTGGTCCCAGAACCCTGGGCGTGCTGTACCAGACACCAAAACCAGGCATGGTGCAGCACACCTTTAATCCCAGCACTGGGGAGGCTAAGACAGAAGGATTGCTATGGGTCTAAACTGTGTAGTGAGGCCCAAATAAATAAAAAAAAAATTAAATGCAGTTTATTAACTGGGTATGCTGATGCATCTATGCCCTCTCAGGCCAAAGCAGGAGTGTCAACCTGAGTTAGAGGCCATCCTCAGCCGCGTGGTGAGTTCAAGACCAGCCAGCACTACATAGCCAAGACTTTGTCTCTAAATTAGTAAAAATAAATAAATGGATAAATAAATAGAATGTAGCATATATATATATATATATATATATATATACACACAAGAGAGGTAGGATAGACATACAGCTACTTTCTCTTAGATCACTAAGAATAAAAGTTTGTACTAATATTGTTTAGACAAGCTATCAGGTCTGCATCTTGTCCTCTGAATAACTACTATGAAGACAACAATATGCACTGTGTTAATTATTGTAACCATCCTACTAATTTGTTTTAAAACTGTTTCATTGATATTTTCTTTTTATCATTAAAATGAATAAAAAATATTGTTTAAAAAAGTGTTATGCTTTGCACCGGGTTGTCCCCCAAAGCCTCTTGTAAATCATGGGGCAGTCACCACTTGAGGAGCAGCTGTGTGGCTCAAAGGGTGGGGCCTGAGGACCAGGGCAAGGCTTGAGGGATGGGGCCAGAGAGGCCCAAACCCATTAAACTGACAGCATGCACCTCTCTACCCACACCGCAGACCTGGTGCCTCTCTTGAAGCTATGGAGCAGATCATCCTGGACACGGCAGTACACCAGCCTCTCTTCCAGACCCTGTAGTGTGGGACAGCAGTATATTGAGGTCTGCTGTGTAATTCAGGCTCTTTAAACTATGAAACCTCCAGTAACTGTGAGCTAAATAAACCTTTCCTTCTCTAAGATCAAGCATCTGGTATTTGTCCCAGCAATGTGACAAGAGTAACTAAGACAAAAAGTAAGCTATTAGACTTGCTGAGAAGATAAACCACACTGAGTGCTTTGCAGAGTAGTGGGCACATAGGAGCATTTAGGCCATTTCAGGAAGTGTGTGCATCTTCATTTCCTTACTCTGATCCATACCCAAGTTTTGGTCACCTGTGTCCACAGATGTCCATCAGCTTGCTGGACTAGTTTCTTCACTACCTCAGACACTGTTCTGTTCTCCATCAAAACCTAACTGACACACAGCTCTTCCTAAAGACCCTACTCCAGCACACATATCCTATAGTTCTCTCATAAAAAAATTCATCCTAGTAGCTTTCTCCTGGATGTTCTGTTGCTTCCATGACAGAAATTCCTGATTCTTCACAGCTTGGCTCTCCAGTATTTTTCCATTCTTATCTTTTGCTCTTCTTTTATACTAGCTATTTTCAAAATTTTAGCCTCAGGAGTTCTTTTTGTTTTTAAGAACTATAAAGAGGCTGGCCAGATAGCCCAGAGACTAAAGCACCTGCTTAGGCAGAGCACAGCGGCTAGGGTTCAATCCCAGGCATGCCGTGCTGGCCCTGTTCATGGGGCATACTGAGAGGACGATTGAGATTGGGTGTGGTGGCATGCTCCTATAATCCCAGTGATTGAGAGGCTGAAAACAGGAGAATCACTCTGAATCTGATCTACATAGTATGACCCTGTAGACCCTGTAAAGCCTGTACTAAAATACATTAACAAATCTAAAATAAAAAAGAACTTTCTTTTTTTGTGTGTTTCTTCTACTGATACTTGTTATAGTTTATATGTAATTGTCCCCTCAAAAACCTCATGAAGTCATGGGGCAGCTGCTCGAGTTTGTGATATATCATTGTGGGTGTGAATGCTACACCCTGTCCCTGGGATGGGTAATCTGCCATTACAATGTAAGGTGGGGATGGGGTTAGGAAGATAGCTCAGTAGAATAAGCACTTGCCTGGCAAGTGCAGGGTCCTGAATTTAATCCCTGGCACTGCAAAAACAAAATAAAATAAAAATTACAATGAAAGAAGGAGAGAGAGGCTAGCCAGCAGCCAGAGCTGCTGCCCCTCCCTTTGCTCTTCCTTCTTTGCCGCCTCCATGAATGGCTGTTCTGTGTCATATTGCACTCTGCCTTGGAGCCAGCTGAGTGTGGACTGAAACTTGCGCTAACTGTGAGCTAAATAAACATTTCCTTCCTTCACTTTGGGTGTTGGTTATTTTGTTCCAGCAATGAGAGAAGAGTAACTGAGACACTTATGATATTTGAAATTAAAACCAAAAAGTGTAGAAAAGATTTACTTATTAATTTTCAGACTTTCCAGGAATTGTGGTACATACCTCTAATCCTAGCACTTAGGAGGTTGACGCAGGAAGATTACTGTGAATTGGAGGTCAGCCTGGGCTACAAAGTGAATTCAATGCCAGCCTGAACTGCATAGTGAAAAACCTATCTCAAAAAGGAAAAAAAAATTTATAGATTCATTTTATTTATTTATTTATTTATTTATTTATTTATTTATTTATATTCAGTACAGAGTCTACAGGATCTCACAGATTGTCTGCCTAAGCATGCACTTTAATCTGCTGAGCTATATGGCCAGTCCTTTACAGATTCATTTAAAAGATAAGCAAGCTATGTTATAAATAGCAGTTTTGTAAATAATAAACATGTTCTGAACTCAATTTAGACAGAAAAACTGTCATTTTTCTATTTTTGAGAATCTCTGTTCTTTCTGGCTTATCATAGGACAACTGCATTCTTATACGTACTTTTGCGTTTTATATGTTGCAAACATGTTATTTTGCAACAAGAGGGCAAGAAAATCTACCCTCTTGCAGATATGTAGTTGGAAAAGGGAGAAGTATCTTAAAAGCTTCACAGATAGCCATAGATATTCCTCTATCATAACAATACTATCTTGGATATACACAGTTTGCATATATAGCTGCAGTAAAAAATTTGAGACCACAGGAATGGTCTCTTAATGCTGCTGCATTAAAACCTGTGGCTGTTTTGCATTCTGAGAGCATCTTGTACTTGTTCATGAGTTTGATTTCACAAACTCCCTGGAGGGCCTCAGGCACCCCAGCATTCTTGGACTACACTTGAAGAACTATGTTCTGTACAAACCATGTTTTAAAGCATGCCAGGATTTCTGTTGAGTTTTGTTCTTCACAGTACTAGATATTAAACCCAGCATCTTGCAAAGCAAGAGCTCTATCACAAAGCTCTGTCCACAACCTTTCTTTCTTCCTTTTTCTTTCTTTCTTTCTTTCTTTCTTTCTTTCTTTCTTTCTTTCTTTCTTTCTTTCCTTTCTTTCTTTTGTAAAAATCATTTATTTATTTGATACATGATTTTTGTTACCCAGTTTAGACTTGTAATAATCTTCCCATCTCAGCCTGCCTACCACTGGGATTTCAGGCATGTACCACCACACAGGGTTTCAGCAGCTGGCACAACCCATCCAGAGTTTCAGGGCTCACACAGTATATAGTACCAGGGATAGAACTCATGTCCTTGTGCCTTCTTGCACTTGCCAGGCAGGAGCTTAGACTAACCAGCTATCTCCTCAGCTCCTGCAGTCCTTTTCACAACTTTTAATTTGAGACAGGTTCTTACTAAGTTGCCCAGGCTAAACTTGAACTTCTAGTTCTCTTCCCTCAGTTTCCTGAGCTGGTGAGATGACAGACCACCATGTCCAGCTGGATTTTGTTCTTATTTAGCTATGGAGAGGCCAAGGATCACAAGATAGCTTGTAGTCTGTTATTTTTAAGGCTGAGGCAAGATGGTCATTTGAGTCCACCAGTTTGAGGCCAGTGGGGCAACACACACAGCAAGATCCCACCATGAAACAACAAAAATAAAAAAGCTTGTGACTGACAGCTCGAGGGGAGAGGAGATCCTGTTCCACAAGAGTCAGTCAGAAGACTTCCAAGAACAAGGGAAATGCATGAGCTAAGCCTTTATTGTGGTTTCTCACAAGGAGCCGGTCGGTAGGGCAGGGTAAGGAGTGGAGCACACGTAATGTAGGGTGGCTTGGATAATGTTGCCAGGCTTTGGGACAGAGGGTGTTCCCTGGTTGTCCCGTACCTGACTTTAAGAGAAATTAGGACAAGGGATGTGGGGATGCAGATTTTTAAAAAGGAGGCAGTTTGCAAGTCAAAGCCATTCTCACAATTAAATTGTTTGCTGTTGCAGAAATTAGCTGCACCTGGGAAGGGCAGTCCCTCTCTATGTCTGTCAGGCTCAGGATATCAAAGCACCACATGGGGCAGAAAAAAAATGTAATTAATGTATTCCTCAGGTGAGTTTAATTGCTTTCCCATAATAGACCAGATATATTCACAATCCCTTCTTTTATTATTATATTTGTTTGCCTTATATTTCCTTATATTCGTTTTCCTCTTTTGAACTCTTCTCATCCATCAAAAATCAAGCTCAGAGCTCTTTTCTACTTTGAATTTCATTCTAACCATTGGGTATTTAGTCAGTCATACATTGCCACACAATATCACTTGAATTATTGTCCTGTGTTGTTATATTTAGCTTTCTGTGGTATGAGATGTGTCTTTCCAACTAGATCATCAGTATCTTAAGATCAGCAACCTCCTATATGGTTGATATTTTTGACATCTTCAGAGTTCTTATCTTTATGTGTGTAAACCCATGTGAGCTTTGGGTTTCTTTCTCTGTCTTATGTCGTGCTAGCTCGTCCACCCACTTCCTCAGCTTCCTAGCTCTTTATTCTTGACTGATTGTCTTTCTGTGGTCTCTCCTTTTGGATTAGATGGATGTCCATGTGGTGTGATTTTTTCAAAAAAGTAACCAATTTATTATTATTTTAAAACATAATATAGTAAAACATATATTCTCATTAATTGGCCTCTGAATACTGTCTTCTTGAAACTCATTTATCCCATTATTCTTGCCATTTTCTTTCCTCTCCATGTAATGCAGCCTGGACTTGAACTCACAGCAATCCTCCTGCCTCAGCATCCTGAGTGCTGGGATTACAGGTATGTGCCACCATACCTGGCCATGCTTGCATTTTATGAAGTAGTTCATAAATCCTCTTCTGTGGGTACTTAGTTGAACTGTTGTGGGTGACTCAATATCCTGAATTAATTAAAAACATTTGCATTTCATCATCATTTTAATTGAGAAAAGGTCAGAAGTCACATGGGGCTATAATGATGTTACGAGACTGCCTTCCTATTGGACAGGCCCAGAACTTTCCCTAATTTTGATCACACCTCATCAAGACACTGACAAAAAAAGGACTTCCAGAACCCCTGTAGAATGTGGCAAGAGCAATGGGAGTCTTGTGTTAAAAATATTTTGGAAGGGCTGGCGGGATGGCTCAGTGGTCTAAAGCACCTGCTTAGGCAACCGCAGGGACCTTGGTCCGATCCCCAGCACCACATACTACAAAAGCCCCACCATCAGGGCAGGCTGAGCAGGCCATAAATAAATAAATAAATAAATAAATAAATAAATAAATAAATAAATACACACACACACACACACACACACACACACACACAAACAAAGTGTTTTGGAAGTGATTAATGGCGTCTTTCAGTGTAGTAAATTTTAAAAATTGAAAAATTAACCACATATGTTTTTAAATCCCATTTCATATTACTGCTCCTTTGTGCTGACTTTGCTTCTATTTCTCAGGCAGGCTGCACTTACTTAAGCCATATCAATTTCCTTGATTTTGGCAGGCCAGATAGCTCAGTGGACTAAAGCTCTGCTGAGGCAGACACAGGAATAGGGATTTGATCCTCATCGTGCAGTGCCGGCCCCTCCATGGGGGCCCGCTGAGACATGACTGACACTGGGCATGGTGGCATGTGTCTGTAATCTCCAGTGCTTGGGAGGCTGAAAACACAAGAATCACTATGAGTCCAGTCTGTGTAGTGAGACCTTGTAGACCCTGTACTAAATACATTTTAAAAATTTTTTCATTGATTTTGATAAATAAATCCTACCTATAAAATTCTTACAAAACAGGAATTAGCATCACATAAATATAGCTAATGACATTATCAACCACAAGATAATGCTGTAATATTTAGCTCTGACTCATTATCTCAGCCTAATTTGTATGACAGTTTGCTAGTTTGAGATAGTCAACATAATTTTTAGAAAAAGTATTTGAGGACCAGCTAGGAAAAACGTATTTTTTTTAAATCTGTCTTTGTTTAAACCCCTAGGTCCCTTTATGAGTACAAAGACCATGAACATTGTGTTTCTTAATGGGAACCAGAACAGTGAACATATGTGTAATGTTCCTGTGGTAAAGTCATCTATTTAGCACACTTAGGGTTTCATTTTTCCATTTCTCTAATAAGGGAAGGCTTGGGTTCTTTTAGTGTAGTAATGAGTTTAAACGGCAAAGGTTGTTTTCATTGCGATCAAGTGAAGTTATGGAAGATGTAATCATATGATTAAAGGTTAGTCCTAAAATAGTAATTAGGTAGTAGATGAGGATTCCCATACAATGCAGTTAGAGTTAAAAGAACACAGGAGTTCACTTAATTTCATATGGCATTTGTTTTCAGCTTCTAAGGTTTGACTATAACATTGACCATGGGGATGCTGATGTCAATGCCTTGCTAAAAAATGTCATCCTCTATTTTGTACTAGGAACTCATTATGTATACATCTCAGAGCTCATTATATATGCATCAACAACACATGGGCTTGTTTTGTGGTGACCCTGTGGACTGAACCTAAGGCCTCTTGTATGGTAGGCAGGCCCTCTACCATTAACCTACATCTCCAGCCCTTTTCATTGTCAAATTGCAAATAGAGTCCTTGCTAAGGAGGCTGCAAACTCAAGATCCTCCTGCCCACACCACTGGGTAGCAGGCATTACAAGTGTGTACCACCAAGCCTTAAATATTCTTTGAAACTTAGAAGTCTCAGCTAGGGGGCTGGGGAGATAGCTTCAAGGCACAAGTGCCTGCTGGGCAAGTGCAAGGTTGTGAGTTTGAACTCCGGTCCTGCAAATAAAAAAGAAGTCTCAGCAGCTTGAATTAAACATCTGTCTTGAGCTTACTGTTCTCCATATTATATTTAATTAATGAAGTTATTCTCTTAAAGGCATTACTCATAAATCGCAAAAGAATCTCCCCCATTATATTAAGATTTATTTCAAATGTATATTTGTCATCCATTGATTTCCTGCTGTTTATTGCTGCTTATTTTCAAATGAAAACTATGTTTATCTTTTACTAAAATTTTACAAACAAATGAAATAGTATGATAATGTTTTGAAAATAGTGGCCCATTTCTGTGAGCTAAAATTCATAAATTCTAATCATATTCCTTGTTAACACCTTTCTTATGTGAAAACCTTAGTCACCTGATCTGTTTACACACAGCAGGCCCCAATATTATTCACCATTTTGATGACCCCTCCTGGATTTTTCAGGAGTCCTTACAGCCTTGTTGAGATACCACCTAGCTATAACCATAAATAGCTTCCACAACTCTTAGAAGATAGCTTTACAGAAAAATGATCAATTTCTATTACTTCTAAAAGTCTTCTTTGGAGACTTCCCAGGCCCCAACGGAAACTCACTGGATCCAGAACCCAGGGCTGGCATGTGAGTGTGACTGCCTGGAACCTGCTGGAAACTCATTCAACCCAACACCCAGGTCCAGCATGAGTGGAACTTCATCCAACAGACATCCATGGTGTGGAACCCTGTGGCAAAACTCCTTACAAAGAGGCTCGAGGCAAGACACACCAGCTGATCCAAAAGCAGAACATCTTGCCAGAGTGGCATAGCAGGTTCACCTTCAGGGCTGCAGCTGGAAGAAGTGGAGCACAGCAGCCAGACCTAAGCCACATTCACCTGGATGAATTTGAACTTGGTAGATCCACACTTGGAATTAAGATAAGAACTCTACCAAGGCTCTATTCCAAAGATCAGAAGACTTCTAAAAAAAATGACAAAGAGAAGGAGCAAAATACAGTCTCGAGCCCTGAATTCACCCAGAACAAATGTAGGAGACAATAGCATAGAAGACATTAGACATCACATTCCTGAAATCTCTGAAATAATAGATTCTAAAGTAAAGAAACAACTGCAGAAAGGCAAAGAAATCAAATCAGAAACAATTTCTGAAGTAAAAAAAAGAAATGATAACTATAATGAGAGAAGTACTAAGTGCTTCTAAAGAAGGCACTGATAAAAAAAATAGAGAATAGAAAAATGATGGAATCCTTGAATGAGCAATATAGGAAAGAAATACAATGCAGGAAGCAGATTCAAAGTGCTATACAGGAACTTAAAACCTCAATCACAAGCTGCTAAAACTGTCAGTGAAAGTGAAAATAGACTTTCAGACCTTGAAGACACCATTGCAGCTAGGAAAGAGATAAAGAAAGTTCTCTTAAAAACAACTAGGATGCAGGAAAAAATGATTCAACATCTGTAAGATGGTACAAAGATGAACAATGTAAGACTAATAAGCATCAATGAGAAAGAAGGAGTCAATACAAATGATATAAAAAGAATATGGACAGAAGTAATAGCAGAAAACTTCCCAAATATGGGGAAACAATTTGACATTCAGACAACTCAAGCATATAGAACTCCAAATAACATCACCCAATTAAAACTACACCCAAACATATAATATTCAAGATCTCAGAAATTCAGCACAGGAACAATACACTAAAAGCCATTAGAGAAAAGAAACAGATCATATTTAAAGGAAGACCCATCAGAATAACAGCAGATTTTTCTTTACAAATCATCAAGCAAAGAAGAGCATGGAACAGAGTACTACAAATCTTGCAAGAAAACAACTCCAAACCAGACTACTATACCCTATAAAACTCTCAAATTCAATGGAAGCTGGGTGTGGTGGAACATGCCTGTAATCCCAGCACTTGGGAGGCTGAGGCAGAAGGATTGGTGCAAGTTCGAGACCTGTCTGGGCTACAAAAATGAGCTCAAGGCCAGCTGGAACTGCATAGCAAGACCCTGTCTCAAACAGACCAAAAAAAAAAGGTTCAATGGAAAGTGAAATATTTTGAGGACAAAGAACAACTAAAGAATTTCATGATGAAGAAGCCAACCCTACACGGACTACTAAAATATATTATAGAGAGGGATCAAAATGACCACAACTCTATGAATGAGGATGGAAAAATCCTACCAAATAGGGCCAACAATTAAACACAGGAGAAAAACAGATAGACAAAAGCAGCCTTTGATAAAGATACGGTCTTTATTATAGCTTAAGGAACCTGTAAGTTGGGGAAAAATTTACTGAATGCTTTCCTTCCTGTAGTCTAAGACCCTTAAGCAGATAAATAGATTACTAGAATTCACAGGCTTTTATCACTTTTAGATAGCAGGGTATGGGAAGATTCACCTATATAAAAGTTAATCTATTAACTTATATAAAAGCCCAATAATATAATAATGTAATATAAATATAATATGTAATATAAAGTCCAATAATAATTATATATTATTTTATTCTTTTGTATACAGCAGCAAAATATTTTCATCAGCATATTCTACAAATGGATTTCTCCTGAAGCCTATGGGTGATGATTCTGTCCAGGTGTACAGGGTGGATATCATGGAAACAGCAGTGTCTCAGTTCCACAAATGACACCTGGCCACCAATAAGTGTCATGAACTCTGTCCTCATCCATGACAGACTAGAACTTTGTGCAATATCTTATTCCTAAAAGTATTAGAAGTTCTGGTCATATATTTGCTCACCAGTCTTTATATTTTATTCTTAGTAATTCTTTACTACCATGAAAACTTTCCCTTAGCTGATATTTTTGTATATGTTAACCTATTCAAATGCTATGTCAGTACTCTGAATTGATCACAGATTTGTACATATAATACACAACATTCTGACCTCTTAGTTGGACTCATAATTTCATTTTAATTTTGGAATATTGTTTCAAAATATTTAATTTAATTTAAATGAATATTTAATTATTTTTGTGAATATTGTTTAATTTTAATTTTGTTTTATAATTTATACTGTATCTTTGACTTACAATCTACTTATAAAGACATGGTATGATATTTTTTCCTAATATTAGAAACTTTAAAAAGTGTATGTTCATTTTCAATTCACTTTATATTAGATCTTCGTCTTTTACACACACACACCCATACGTATATATGAGAAAATATGTATATAACCTGACATAAGATTGATAACCATTTTATAAAAATCTTCAATGGCTTTCTAAATGAGTTAATCTAATAATTATATTTGTATAATCCTGCATAATTATGATTTTAAGAGCTCTTTATTCTTTATCCAGGATCATACAGCAATTTCTCTTGCGTTCTGGATTATGGTCTTTGTTATTTTCTATACACTACATCTGGAGATATTAGAATATTTCAAGGGAAATATTTTACTTTTGGTTTTCAAAGGTATGTTTGCTAAGTATAAAATTCAATGAAAATAGATTTCTTTTTCAGCTCTTTGAATTAATTAATCTAGTTTCTTTTTTTTTTTTTTTTTTGTCTTTTTGAGACAGGGTTTCGCTATGCAGCTCAGGCTGGCCTTGAGCTCATTTTTGTAGCCCAGGCTGGTCTCGAACTCGCACTGATCCTCCTGGCTCAGCCTCCCAAGTGTTGGAATTACAGGCGTGCGCCACCACACCCGGCTAATCTAGTTTCTTACCCACTTGTTTTTTTTGTTTTTTTCTAGTGTGGAATAAAGTGTTATTTAATTTTGCTCCTCCATAGCTAATATTTTTGTTTTATGTATATCCTTTAGTGATTTTTCTCTTTACAATTAATTTTGGACACATTCATTTTCATGTATCTTGGTATGATTTTATTCATATTTCTTGTGCAAAAAGTTCATTTTTCTTGGGAATGGGCTATAATTTCAACTAAACTTAAATTTTAAGTCTTTAAACATTTTTGTCTACCCCTTTCTACTTTGAGAATTCCAATTATGTGAATATAAGTTTCTTGATCTTGGCACAGAGTTAACTATTGTATCACTAATATGTAAATTCTTTATTTTTATTTTAGACAATTTTTATTGTTCTATTCATTTAACATTTATAAGGTTACAAATAACTTATTTATGATACACAATCTATTATTAATCTCATGTTATGTATTCATTTCACAAATATTTCTCAAAAATTCACTTTGTTGCCACTTGGCCACCAGTAAGTGTCATGAACACTGTCCGTGACATACTAGAACTTTGTGCTATGTCCTATCCCCAAATTGTTAGAAGTTCTTGTCATATATTTACCATTCCAGTATTTATGTTATGTTTTATTCTTAGCAATTCTTTACTACCATAGAAACTTTTTCTTAGTTGATATCTTTGTATATATTAATCTATTCAAAGTCTATGTAAGTACTCTGAATTGATTACAGATTCATACGTATGATATACAACATTCTAGCTTCTAAGTTAGACTCATGATTTGATTTGAATTTTGGAATATTGTTTTGAAATATTTAATGTAATTTAATTTAATTAATATTTAATTATTTTGTGAATATTGTTTGTATTTTTTATTTTATGACTCATACTGTATCTCTGACTTACAGTCTACTTATAAGATATGGAATAATATTTTCTCATAGTAATAAAAACTTTAAAAAGAAAGATTATACACATATATATACACACATACACACACACACACACAAGAGAATTAGGATAGATATGTAGCTACTTTGTCTTAGTTCATTGAGAATAAAAGTTTGTACTAGTGTTGTTTAGACAAGATATCAGGTGTGCTCCTTTTCCTCTGAATAACTACTATGAAGACAGCAATATGCATGGTATTAATTATTGTAACTATCCTACTAACTTGTCTTGAAACTCTTTCATTGCTATTTTATCTTTTTTTCCTCATTAAAATGAATTAAAAAATAAAATTTACTTTGTCTACATCTTATATCTTTCACATTTCAACATTTATCTAAAATTTTAATATGCAGCTGGTCGTGGTGGCTCACGCCTGTAATCCCAGCACTCGGGAGGCTGAGGCAGGAGGATTGGTGAGAGTTTGAGACCAGCCTGGTCTACAAAAGTGAACTCAAGGCCAGCCTCAACTGCATAGCGAGACCCTGTCTCAAAAAGACAAAAAAAAAATTTTAATATGCTACGTAATTATTGGTTTTTAATAATGTTAGTTAAAAAAAA
>PVJA010003426.1:18493-25993 GCA_004027025.1 Myocastor coypus | reverse complement strand
AGACTAGGAGTAGTGGTACACACCTGTAACGCCAAGCACTAGGGAGGCTGAAAGCAAGAGGATCACTATGAATCCGACCTGCATAGTGAGAACCTGCAACAACCAAATATATTAAAAAATAATAGTAATAAATAAAAAATAAAATTAGACTAGCCTTCAATATTATGCTAAAATTTACTATTCGGCAACCATACTTAAGTGTGGCTAAATTTTATCTCAAGTGATTCTTTTAATTTCAAATACGCATTTGCGATTTGGATTGTGATCTGCCTTTAATGCCCCCACTCAGGTAACTGTTCTGTTCTTTGTACCTCTGCAGAGATTAATGGGGTTCTTGTGTGGCTGACATAAACTATGACTCATTAAATGGCTATCACACATGAAATTAAGTATAAATAAATATTTTACATTAAATCTAAAAATGAGACAATATATTACATTCTAATGACAAAGATCAAGTGAATATTAATTTTAATTATTGCTCATTAGCAAAATAAGTTATTCAACAAATAATTTTATAGCTTCTAAAAAATGTAAAAATTTGATATGATTGGTATTATAATTGCCTGTTAGCCATATGACTTTATGGTATATAGGAAAGACAATTTTTTAGTTTGGGCCAAACTATCTTCAAATGTTTTCTAAGGTAGTTGATTCTGGGAGTGAAGCAATATCGCCACCTACTGCACAGAACATGCTAATGACGATAACAATGTAAAATTTTTAAATATTGAAGTAAAAATTAGGCTAATACACCCTTATACATTACACAACACTTGAATTTTATCACCAGCAATAAGAGTTACTCAACAGAATCAATAAATTCCTCTGGGACCCCTACAAATCCAGGCCTTGAAAACTGTGGCTTTTCAGATAACTATTCACAGTATTTTCCTTTAAAGACTAGCCTAACGTTCACACATGCAACTTTCTTAATTTGCACCTTTTTTCTCCTGAACACTTTTAGCATGACAAATTAGTTTGGATTGTTACTTTTTCTGTCTTAGGTCACTTTTTCACATGCTGATTTCTAAAATGAAGGTTTTTTTTTTCTAAAAAAAATCGTCTACCTTCTCTTTTCTTTTTGCCAATAATTTACTCTATCCAATTTGTAATAATTTTGTTCAAGAAAATTATTTCTCTCTGGGTGTGGTGACACATGCCTATAATCCCAGCACTTGGGAGGCTGAGGCAGGAGGATTGGTGTGAGTTCAAGACTAGTCTGAACTACAAAAGTAAGCTCAAGGCCAGCCTGAACTGTATAATGAGACCCTGTCTCAAAAACACACACCAAAAAGAAAGAAAAAGAAAGATATTTCTCAATCATAATTGGAGGTATTCCCAGTACAAAATTATTTAGCTAACTATCCTCAGCTAAACAACTAAAATGTATTTAGGACCAGAAAGATAGCTCAGTAAACTAAGAGCCTGCTTAAACAAGTGCAGGGACTGGGCTTGATCCTTGGTACCACATGCCACCCACCCAGCCCCTGGGTGCACTGAGCAGCCACCAAGACCGGGAATGGTAGTGCACACCTGTTATCCTAGAGCTGGATAGTGAGATCCTGGCCAAACACATAAAATAAATAAATGAATAAATACTTAATGAGTAGATACCAAAGTGTCATCAAAGTATCATATATCATTGGCTTGTGCTCGCTCAAGTGTTTGAAATTTCTTTTTTTTTTTTTGTATTTTAGAGAAGGATCTACAGGGTGTTCAGGGTCTCACTACTAGATCAGACTCCTAGTGACCTGCCTGTTTACAGCCTCCCAAGAGCTGAGATTACAGGTGCATACTACCATGCCCAGTCTCAGTTGTGTCTCAGCATGCCCTGGGGGGACAGCAGGCCTGGGAATCTAACCCCCAGTCTGGCAGGCAGGGAGACTGAACCTCAGGTCCCTGTACCTGCTTGCAGGCACTCCAATCCACTGAGCTATTTGGCCATCCCTCAATGTTTGAAATTCTTTTCTTTTCTCTTTCCTTTCTTTTTTATTTTCTCGTTGAGTCATGGTCTCACTATATAGTTCATGCTGGCCTTGAACTCACTATGTAACCCAGGCTGGCCTCAAATTTGTGGCAATTCCACTGCCTCAGCCTCCTGAGGGCTACGATTACAGATATGCACCAGCACATCCAACCCAACACTTGAAATTTCTGTCTTCTTTGTAGATTCTCTTCATAAACCACCCTGTCCACTTGCATGTAACTGCTGGAGGGTAGTGATTATAGCACTTTCTATAGTCACTTGCTCCCTGCCATTAGTATTTTACACATAGTAGGCACAAAGTATTTACTTAATAAAATATCAAAAGTATAATGTCCCTAAAAATGCTTTCATTCATTGTGCAGGACCTGGGAAGAAGGAAGAAGATGATAAAAGTGCACAATATTTGACCAAGTGCTTCTTTGCTCTTTTCATCCAAAGAAGGACAGTGGTGGGAATTGGAAGGCAAGAGGAATTAATCAAAGAAGTAAAGATGACGTAGAGGATTTAACTAATTTAGGCTACACTAACCAAATATAGTAGGCTAGGAGACTTATTAAAAACAGAAGTTTATTTCTGAGGCTCTGGAGGCTGGAGGTCCTAGATTCGGATCCCAACATGGTCAGGTTGTAGTAAAGACTTTTCTGGTCTCAGACTGCTGACTTTTTGTATCCTCATAGTGGAAAGAAGCAAGTCAGGCCTCTGGTGTCTTCTTGTTTTTCGTGGTCTTTGTGAGACAGAGCTGGCCTTGAACTCACAGCAATCCTCTGGCCTCAGCCTTCCCAGTACTGAGATTACAAGCATGTACCACCATGTCAGCCTCTGGTCTCTTCCTATAAGGGCACTAATCTCATCCATGGGGGTTTCACCTTCATGCTCCAGTCACCTCCTCAAAGCCCTATTTCTAGGGGATGGGGAGAAAGCTCCGTGACACAAGTGCCTGCCTGGAAAGTACAAGGTAGTGAGTTTGAACGCTGGCCCTGAAAAAAAAAAAAAAAAAATAGAAAAAGAAAAAGAAAAGCCCTGTTTCTAAGTATCATCTCACCAGGGATAAGATGTCAATGTATGAATTTTAGGTGGACATAAACACAGTATTTACAATTTTTAAGTAATGAAGGAACACAGACTTTTAAAGCACAAATCCTGGGAAGTTACAGGTATCACATAAGATAGGTTTAGAGAAATATTAAATAATGAATAGTACAAAACTGACCATGTAAGCCAGGCGTGGTGGCACATGCCTGTAATCCCAGCACTCAGGAGGCTGAGGCAGGAGGATCGGTGAGAGTTCGAGACCAGCCTGGGCTACAAAACTGAGCTCAAGGTTAGCCTGAACTGTACAGCGAGACCCTGTCTCAAAAAGACAAAAAAAAAAAAAAAAAAGTGACCATGTGATGACAGTAAATGTTTCAGAGAAGTGGTAGATACACAGTTTACAACCAATTGCTGAACACTTTGGAGAACATGAGGTACTGAACTGGGTCTTACATTTACAGATGTGAAAAATAAAAAGATAAAAGATGAAAGGAGGGAAAAAACATACATTCTTGGAAGCTGAAATATAAGGCACAAATAATATAGAAAACACTTCCATTTCTTCTTCCGTTGATTGTCACAGTGTCGTGTAGAGATGCTAGACTCTAGCCACTAGATGTATGTATTTAAATTTAATTAAGGAGAAATAAAAAATTACAGTAGTCACATGCCAAATGACTGATAGCCACATGTGGATAGTAGCTAGCTATTTGTACTGAACAAAGCAAACATAAAATACATTATCACAAAAAATTGTTGTGTTATAGTAGGTACTAGCGAGTGCTTACTATATCAAAAGCTCTCACAGCCCCATTTAATAGTCATTGCAATTTTATGAAACATATGCTTTATTGATGAGAAATCTTACATTCCTAGAATTTAAGTTGTCCAACGTCAACAGTTAGTACCAGGTCTGTGAAATAAAATTTCATATAACTCAATTGAAAGGAGCATTTAATGCTTAAATGTTATTTGTTCTCCGATTTATTTTCCTTTTTTTTAACCAATTTTGCATGTTTATATCTGGTAAGTCAAAAAATTAATTTGAAGACATTATGTAATGTAACAATCATTGTTGAATTCCTATTATTTTGTTTAGTGAAATTCTGTATTATTGCTAATGTTTTAAAATAATAGCTATCATTCATTTACTGTTATGTGTCATTTTAAGAACTTTACATTTATTTTGTAATTTAATCTCCATTTATTTTAATAAGTATTAATTCTAAAATCTGTGTATTTAACTATAATGTTCACTACCTTTTTGTTAATTTGGTTCTATTATTTCTAGGAATGATTAATGTGCAAATGTATTAATATTACACAGTCGAGATCAGGCAAGTGGAAATATTTAGATGTAACTTTCTTACTTACTTTCTTTCTTTCTTTCTTTCTTTTTCATTAAATCTTTTTATTCTTTTGGTAATCTCTTCCAGGGTTAACTACTTCCATTGTAGGCGATGAAATATGTAAGGCTCCACTTCAAATGTTGGCACTGCCTATGAACATAGTCTCTTTCCCTTCTCTACAACTCAGAATTAAAACTTTGATTCTTGTCTTATATTCCATTCTCAGAAGTAGTTCCACTGCAGTAGTTATTTGAAGACACTCTGATGCTCTTTAGCAGTGGTCTCTGACCAGGTTCTGTCTTCTCCATGGACACTGAAATAGACTGAGTTTAGATATTAAACTAAGACACATTCTCTCAAATGAGTTTAAATGCACTTTATTTTTAGACAACCTACATGATGTGTTTTTTTCCCCTATAAAACAATGCTTCCACTCCAACTAAATAATGGTCAAAATAAATGAAGCATTCAAGATGACATCCGTCCCATTTGTCTAAAATCCTGGTGTTCTGTAGATGACAAGCAGGAGCCAGTTATGGCAAGTGATAGATCCAAGGTTACCATCGAATCCATGAACATTTTTCAATTTCTACATCATCCTTAAACAAAATCATAAATGGGGTCACACCATCCTCATGGGAGTCCAGAAGAGCAACCATGCCATCTGGATTCATGTCTGCACCAATAAAGAGCTGGTAGTTTTTGACATTAGCAAGGATGTGCTTGATTTGCTCTGCAGACCCCATCATAAATGGCTTTACTCTTTCTGGACTTTGTTCTTCAAATTTGCCTGTGACTGATTTCATATAACTTTTGATGCACTTCTTGTGGGCCTCTTTTGTGAAGCTGGTTTCCTACAAGTGATGGTTCATTACAGTATCTACACCAGTGACTACTGTGCTTTTGGTGCCTTCAGTGGAGGCATTGCCACCAATGAGTGAGTCATCAACATTAACCCTCTGTTCTACTAACCATCTTGCCTTACACCTCCAGGCACAGCCCAGCTGCCATCTCCCAGATCTTGTAAATGTTGGAGAATATGTCGTTGCTGATGAGGTTCTGGTAGATAATCTTTTTTTTTTTTTTTTTTTTTGTCTTTTTGAGACAGGGTCTCACTATGCAATTCAGGCTAGCGTTGAGCTCAGTTCTGTAGTCCAGGCTGGTCTTAAACTTGTACTGATCCTCCTGCCTCAGCCTCCCAAGTGCTGGGGTTACAGGCATGTGCCACCATGCCCAGCTGATAATCACTGATGAAGGCTGAGGGAGAAGGCGGCCGCCAAGCTTAGCAGGAGCCGGGAGCTCAGAGAGAGCATGGTGCAGCCCGTGCAGCCTGAGCGGTACTCGCCAGGAGGGTGGAGCGGGCGGAAAAAAAGCTAGATGTAACTTTCTAAATGTTTTTATTTTTTATTGGGTTAGTTATTGAATCTGTGAAACTTCCATAATTCTAAAAGAGTAGAACCAAGTACTCCAATTTTTAGAAAATATGCACCAGGTTTATAGTTCTGATCATCAAATAGTAGGGTCAGAAAGATTTTACAGATCAGAGTGTGGCTTCCTTATTCTACAAGTGATAAAGACAACACTCAGAAATGACGGGAGCTACAGCATCAGGACCAGAAATAGGTTCTCAGGAGGATCGCTGAGGTCCAAGCCTGCTTTTGAGTCTGTACTGGGTCCCTACTCCGCTTGTCTCTAAATGCAGTTTTAAAATAATACATAAGGATATTTGGATAAATGGTTATTGTAAACATTCACATGGCATAAAGAATTCAGATTAAAAATTGAAGTTCAAAAAACAGATAAAATTTCATTTAACTCAAAAAGCTTATTCTTTAACCCATGGAAAATAAGATTGCTAGTGAGGGGAAAAGGAGTCATTTACCAGACACAGTGACAGTTTGGCTTCAATATTTTATGGAGGCAAAATCCAGTAGGTTCTGAAAAAAAGGGAACAAAACTACAAAGGCAGTGTTTCAGGATAATTTTTTGGCTGGATGCGCAGAGCTAGGCTAGCCCATATGGTTATCTTTGGACAACCAGAAGGAAAAGTGCTTCCTTTCTGGAAGGAATGAAGTCCAAGAACTTAGTTAGCAGAGTGCGAGGCATTTCTAGACCTGGACCTTGAAGGCTCTCTCACCAGGGCAGAACCAAAGCCCGGAAGGAAGCAAGAGCCTGTGCTGCAATGAAGGGGAGCGGGGTGCAGAAACAGTTTCAAAGAAAAAAGGTTTTGTTCTCAGGCTGCAAGTATGTTAGCACAAAACCTTGAACATTTTGATAGAAAAGGAGCACTGGCTTCTAGTTTCTGACCAGCTGCTCAGGAATTATCACTCCCATTCACACAAGAAGATAAGCTAAATTAATTGAATATCAACAATTCTTGTACATCCATTAGATAAATGAGGTACCAGGACTGCCCCTAAGACTGGAGAGACAGACAGGAAGATCTAGAGAATTGCAAATTACTTGAGAAAATTCACAAATAAAAACTTAAGATCCAGTAGCTGGAGTGGGAAAACCTGGACTATAATTGACTGACTGCTGGAGGGTCCCTGTGGAGAAGTCTAGGTATCAAAACCTTTCCCCGAGTCTGGTTATAGGAGGGATTTTAGTCACTGCTTTCTGTGTCTGAGATGAAACACTCAACACCCAGAACTCTAAGCAGGAGAAGTTAATTTCAGCTCACAGTTTGTTAAGGTTTCGGTTCATAGTCAGTTGGCTCCAAGGCAGAGAGAGTCCTGGCGGAATAGTTCCTGGCCTAGCATCAGGAAGCAGAAAAGGATCAGGTGAGGAGGAAAGAGGCCACACCCCCTTTGGGAGGCTGAGGCAGGAGAACTACTTCAAGTTCAAGGCTGGCCTTGAACTACAGAACTACACTACAGAACAAGACCCTGTCTCCAAAAAAGGGGGGGGGGGGGAGATTACTTATTGGCACTCAGGGAATTTTCCTGTCTTTTATCCCAGTTTTTTCTATATTTTTTCCCTTTATTTTTCTCATTTGTTATTTTTATTGTCTATATTTTTGTCTCCCTTGGACTGGGGAGACAGCTCAGTGGCATAAATGTCTGTCTGGCATTTATGGACTCAGGTCCTGAGTTCAATCCCCAGTACAAAAAAAAAAAAAAAAAAAAA
>PVJA010003426.1:0-18393 GCA_004027025.1 Myocastor coypus | reverse complement strand
CTTTTATCTTCTACTTATCTTTTCAGTTACTTTAATTCTAGAAATAACTGTATATTCCTTAATAGGATACTCTGTCTCCCTTCTCCTTCTCATCTCCTTTTGTTTAATTCATAAAAATTTTCTTGCATTTTCCCATTTTCAATCTTTGTATCTTTAAACATATAATCACTAAGCTTTATTATCTTTGAATAGTTATCTATGTTATTACTGTTTAATTCTCTATAATTAGTGGAAATATACTATTGCATTTAGCATATATTTCCTATATGTCATTATCTGGGTTGTCTTAGTGTTTACCTATAATTTAAATTTATTTTCTATGATTAAGGATGGTATGTTATTGGTTGTTATACATGTCAATATCCAGTTTGGCTTGGAAGAGATTGCTGTTTCTGATTTGTTTGAGACTGCTAGGGTCCCATGGTTGTTGTTATTAATGGGCTTTGTCTGTATGCCAATACACAGATTATAGTTGTGATATTAACAATACTGTGGTCCATTCCTGGAGAACTGGGTATTAGGCCAATTTCACTGTACCCTCAAATTAACAAATTAACAAAGGTACACTGTTCTTGGAACACAGGTACAGGGCTATCTTAGTCATACCCAGAGTGCATCACTGAAAAGCAGACTAGAGATCTAGCAACAAAGTCTTTCCACCACATGCACCTGCAAACCTAAGCACAAAACAAAACAAATAATAGAAATACGAAAAGCAAGACAGAAATATCCATCCCAAACTCCCAACTCCTCAACACTATTCCAGAGGGCACGGAAGGGAAGGAAAGCAAAAGCTACACAGCTGAATTATTGAAAAGAAAAACAGAGAAGATTAAAAGACAAATCAATGGAATGTTCAGTGGGTCACTGAACATTTAGATATAACTAAATAATAATGAAAATAATAAAAGAAAATCAGGGACCTTACAGAAAACACTAATAAAAGGCAGACTGAGCTAAGCAATATCACATAGAATATTAAGGACCAGTTTAGCAAAGAACTGAGTCCATGCCGGGTGTGGTGGCACACGCCTGTAATCCCAGCACTTGAGAGGCTGAGGCAGGAGGATCACTGGGAGTTCGAGACCAGCCTGGGCTACAAAAGTGAGCTCAAGGCCAGCCTGAACTGCATAGCAAGACCCTGTCTCAAAAAGCCAAAAAAAAAAGAAAAAAAGAAAAAAAGAAAAAAGAAAACAAACAAACAAAAAAAAAAACCTGGAGTCCATGAAAAGATTAAAAGAAATACAGGAGATTAAAAATTATATTGTAAGTATAGATGGCAGAAGTAACAAATATAGGAAAGATATATCTGGTGGTGGCTTGGCAAGCTTGGGGGTGGGGCCAGCACAGCATGTAGTAATGGGGATCAAATCCTAGTTCTCACACTCGCCTAGGCAGGTGCTTAGACCACTGAGCTATCTCTGTGGCCCAAAAAAGGCATTTTAGTCCACCACCAAGAGTTGCCAAAAGGTAACAGATTCAGCATTGCTGAAAAGTCCCAGTCCCAAATCTCCTCCAAGATCTCTTAACTGGCAAACTCTTAACTGTGAGCCCGTGTACAAATGAAAAATTAAACAGTTCCAACATTCAATGGCACAAGAAAAATATTACCATTCCAAAAGATACAAATAAGGGGATACAAAGCACTGGGACCAAAGCAAGTCCAAATTCAGAGGGCAAACATTAAGTCCTGTTATTCCACATTCAATAGCCAAGGCAATGTATGGCAAACTGTGAGTTCCCTGTGACTCCACCTTTATGGCACTCTTGGTGGTAGCTCACGTGGCTTCTTTTAGGCTGGATTCACTCCCTTGCAGCTTTTCTTAGATGATTCATGTGGCTTTTCCAAGCTTCTTGTGTCTCCACTGCAGGGATTTTTTTTTTTTTTTCAGTACCCGAGTGTTGTGGTTTGTGTCTAGTTGTCCCCTCAGAGCCTAATAAGCTATGGGGAAGACTTATAGATTTTGTGATTAACTCATGATCCAGTTCTGGGATTATGAGTGTAAAGTGGTACTGGGACTATGGGTTTAAGTCTTGAACCCTGGCCCAAGGCAGATAGCCTGAATGCAACATATAGGGAGACAGACTTGCTCTCTGTTGCTGTTGTTGCTGCTACTCCCTCCTTTTGCTCTTGCTGTTTTGCTGTTTTCACTGTCATGAACAGCTGCCCTCTGCCATGTGTCAATCTGGCTTGGAGACAGCAGACCATGGAATGAAATTTCCGCTAACTGCGAGCTAAATATATGTTTCCTTCCTTAATTTTGAGTGTTGGGTATTTTGTCCCAGCAAATGGAGAAAAGTAACTGAGACATGAGGATCAAACTTCGGATCTTGTGCTTGCCAGACAGACCCTTATACTGCTGAGCTATCTCCCATCTTTCCAGCCCTCCTTGGCATATTTTGCTTCACACTTACAGACTCACATACTATGCTGTCAGGGGCACACTGGCTTCTGGGATTTCTGAAATTTAGGTGGAAGCCTTAGTCTTAGAACTCTTGTATTCTGCATGCACCTAAAACCAAGGCCCCGTGGTCTGCTGGAACTGGAGCAGTAGTCAGGTTTTCTTGGCTGTAGGGGTTGAGTGCCTGGATTGATGAGCACTCTGAACCTAATTCTGAGGAACAAATTCTCTAAAATGCCGCCATTCTGGAACCTAGTGTGGCCAGTGCCATCATTCTGGGCCATGGCATTCTGTAGCTTTCTGCTCAAAGCAACAACTTTCACTTACACAATTTTGAGGTTGTAAAGGGTAGAGATCTGTTGCTTCTTCAGATGTGCTCAGACCATCTTTTTTTTGGGGGGGGGGAGACTGGTGATTGAACTAAGGCCCTTACACTTGCCAGGCAAGTGCTTATTCTACTGACCTATCTCTCCAGCCCCATTAAGCCATCTCTTTGATTCTCTTGTTCCTTCTCAGCAGTGGAGATCTTCTTAGCTCTATCTTTGTAGTCCATTGGATCTTCCTTTCTGGCCAAATTCTCAATATTTTAAATCATCCTGCCAAGTTCTTTAATTTTTTTTTTTTTTGTCTTTTTGAGACAGGGTCTTGCTATGCAGTTCAGGCTGGCCTTGAGCTCACTTTTGTAGCCCAGGCCGGTCTCGAACTTGCACCAATCCTCCTACCTCAGCCTCCCAAGTGCTGGGATTACAGGTGTGCACCACCACGCCTGGCCATCCTGCCAAGTTCTTTGCTCTTGATTCTCAAAATAAATCTTGACTAAAAGCCCCCAACAATAATAATGCCACTGCCTCAACATGTGATTGCCTTCAAACTCTTTTTGCTAGATTAATCAGTCTGCCACACTTAATCTCGGAAAAATCTCTGGACACCAGAAAAATTCAACCTTTCTGCCAAGCCACAACACACAAGTGGAGTCCAACAATCAATGCAGTCTTTCTTCCCAGCAGAAACCTCTTGAACTTGCCCTTTACTAGAAAGATGTCTATCAGCATTCTAGTCTTCTAAGCTCTGATCAGAATCTCCCATACAGAATAGCTCAATATGATCCAGCTCTATGCTTTGAGGTAACATCAGGCGGCATATCTGAACCATTCCTATTTTTTTCTACAAGCTATTCCCAAAGGCTCTTGAATCATATGGTCAGGTATAGTCACAGCAATGACCCTACCTTTCTGGTACCAAATTCCATCTTAGTTACTTTTCTGTCATTGTTGGGACAAAATACCTGACACCCAAAATTAGGGAAGAAAAGATTTATTTAGCTCACAGTTTGTGGAGGTTTCAGTCCATAATCAGCTAGTGCCAAGGAAGAGTAGCACATGGAAAAGAGTAGCAGTTCATGGTGGCAGTTGATAGTAAAACAGTAGGAACAAAAAGGGAGGAATAGTGGCAGGGAGCAAGCCTCTTTCCTTATCTTGCATGCAGGCTATGTAGACACAAGACTTTATCTCAATCTGATAAATGTCAATTATAACAAACAAACAGCCAATATAATATTATATGGAAAGGAGCTGAAAGCTTTTCCTATAAAACCAAGAAAAGGATGCCTGCTATCAGAACTTGTGTTCAACATAGTGGTTCTCAAAACATTAGCCAGAGCAATCAGGCATAAAAAATAAGTAAATTATATATATATACATATATACATATATATATATATATATATACATATATATATATATATATATGAAAGAAGTAAAATTATCACTATTTGCATATGACACAAAAACCTTTACACAGAAGACAAAAAAATTCCACCAAATCCCAGAAATAACAACCAAATTTAGCAACTTAGCAGCATTCAGTGTGAATACACAAAAATCAATAGTGCTCCTGTACACCAATAATAAACTCACCAAGAAAGAAATTAGGGAAATAATACTTTTCATAATAGCACCAAGAAAAATAGATACTTAGAAATTAACCTAAACAAGGAAATGAAATATCTTTATATCCAAAACTACAGTACTCTGAAAAAAAAGATGGAACTGGACATCAGTAAATGGAAAGATATCCCTTATTCCTGAATAGCAGAACCAATGTAGTGAACATTGCCATACTTCCAAAACTGATGTACAGAATTAATAAAATTTCAATCATGATGGAAGAAGCTGAGAGATTAATAATAAGTCTACCACATACTAGTTTTCTTGGAAGCCTAAAACTATTCCAAACTAAAGTGTTGTATGATTATTGGTCCAGTGCTGAAAGAAATGACAAGGAGACCCAATGAATGTAGCTTTACAGGACTCACCAAGATGTTTTTTCCTCAGTGAGCCCAGAGCCTCAGAAGGCTCTTCTTTTTATTTAGCATTTTAAAAAATGGCTAAGGAGTATACATCACTACTTTAATAGACACAGTATATTCCAGACATGTCCAGGCATGTAGCTCATGCTAATATTAACAGACACGTAGCTGATGCATATGCTTTTAGACATGTAGCTCACGCATATGCTAACAAATAATACTTTAAGCAGGGGAGGAGGCAATCATTGGTGTCATGTAGCAGATAAACAGGGAACAGGGCATCCATGGGAAGAGCCGCCATCCACAACCTTGAGCCCCAGCTTTTTGGGAATCTCAGGCAACAGAAGGCAGCCCTCCCTGGGCTCTGTATATAATTAAAGGACAGGGCACTCACAGGTGGAACTCTCCCTTGAAGCTTTAGGCCTCAGCTTTCTGAGACTCCCAAACAACAAAAGACAGGCCTCCCAGGGTTCTGTCTATAACTCACCACTTCTAGGGACACCAACTGGTCTTTAATCTTATCTCTATATCACTACACTAAAGAATTCACTAAAAATAATACTCAAACCAAAAACTTTGGAAATTCATTTAAAAAACCACATATGACTCATCAAGAGAGGGTTGGGGAGAACTTACTGGAATCAAAGAAGACAAATTATAGTAAATGAAAAATCAGACTCGGGATCTGATTGTAAGAACACCAGAATCTAACAGTTTTTAATTACTCAGTTAAAATTGATAATTAAAAAAAAGCTGGGTGGGGGGCACAAATAGCTCAGCAAATTAAAATGCCTGCTTGAGCAGACACAGTGGCCTACAGGGGTTTGATCCCAGAGTGCATGCTAAGATGGTAATTGAGACTGGGTGTGGTGGTGTGGGCCTATCGTCCCAGCTCTTTGGAAGGCTGAACACAGGAGGTTTACTATGAGCCCAATCTGTGTAATGAGACCCTGTAGACCCTGTAGACCCTTACTAAACAATACCACCCCCCAAAAAGAAATGTTTCTTACACTATAGCCAGGGTTCCAATGAGGAAGGAATGAGACCCTAAGACCCAAGGTGGGGCTAGCTTATGTATACCTTTGAGAACTGAGCTGATACAATGCTCCAGACCAACAGAAGAGAGATATTCATCCTGGCTAGAGGACAGTGGTCTCCCTTTCAAAGAAAAATATGCAGAAATCTCAGTAAAGGATATGCCTTCCAAGATTTGTCCTCCACTTTTTGGAGAAAGGAGAAAGGAGAAAGATTTTTTCAGTCTTCTTTAGTGTTTCAACACTGAAAACTGTGTCGTACCCAGAGAAACAATGTCCCTGTTTTGTAATAAAAGGAAATATTCATGAAATGCATACTGGCAGAATCAGAACATGCCTGTGGCTACACAGGTATGTCCATCGGTGCACTACGTGTACAGGGAGGGTGCTTGTAGGCAATGATGTCACATGTTGAGTATAAACCCATATGAACAAGAAAAACATAAAGCAACAGAACTGAGCTGAAGTTGATAAAATTATTTTCTGTCATCAAGGCAGAAGAGGCTCTAAAAGTGGTGTATCAGAAAACATAGAAATATTGTGTCTCTTTCTACACCAGAGATTCTTCACATTGCTGAGTTATCTTTTAACTACCTGATCACTTCATTAGGTAAAGAAACTGTAAACAACGTGGCCTCTGGTTTTTAACACAGCCTGGCTCCTAGCAACTTTTTAAAATTTTTGTTCATTGGAAGAACTCATGAAAAGGCTGAATACATACACAAAAAGGTAAATATCTCTAGATATTAAGCTTTTAATAATTAATTATTTATTTATTTAGTATAGGGTCTCACCACGCAGTTCACTCTTAGTGATCCTCCTGTCTCAGCCTCTCCAGTGCTGGGATTACATGTATGCGCTTCCACATCTGGTTTTGGTGGCTGTCACGGTGCATGTGGGGCTCTGGGGCCTGCACAGTATGCAGTATTGGAGATCAAACCCACATCCTTGTGCTTGCCAGGCAGGTGCTTAGACCACCAAGCCCTAGGCTATTTCCCTAGCCCTATATGTCTAGATATTTACACATATTCAAAATTAAAATGAAGACCTATGAGTCTCTGTAAAATGTAAATATTTTGGCCCAGCAGGATGGCTCGGTGGTCTAAAGCGCCTGCTTAGGAAAGCTTGGGCAGCTGTGGGGACCACGGTTCGATCCCCAGCACCACATGCTGTGCCAGCCCTGCCCTCAGGGCAGGCTGAGCCAGCCATAAAAATAAATAAATAAATAAACAAAATACCTAAATAAAATAAATTCTTCAAAAAATGTAAATGTTTTCCAAAGGCTAATCTTTAACCTTTTGCTTTTAATATAACACCTCTCTTATGGTCAACTGCTGCAGTAGTCTCCTGGACTGTCTAAATCTGCTTATTCCCATGCTTAATTCATACTGATTATATTCCAAGAATTCCTTACTATACTGTTATGCTGAAATATCCTTTATGCCTTATATGTCAAAATTAAATTTTATTTGCTTGCCTTTAAGGTTCTCTTTAACTTGTATCCTCTTCAATCTCTAGTTTATCTTGTTTTACATTCTAACACTGAGCCTAAAACCTAGCCAAATCTATCTAGAACATCTCCAAATATAACTTAGCCTAAATTCAGTGTTTTTTGCAGTCTTTCACCTGCAAATATTTTTCTCATTCATACAGATAACTCTGAAGTACCAAATTCATCCACCTTTTGGAATTATTCCATGTGTAAGGGTACTTTAATCAGCAACTCTTTGTACTAGAAGTGAAAAATGATTTTAACTTACTTAAAATGCTGAAGTAATTCTCAAAACTTAAAAATCATTGAGGAGTCACCAAATGGCAGAGCAGTAAGCAGCAGAGAAAGAGCCTCCTCTCTGAGTGTTGCCATCCACATGCTGGAGTATAGCACTGCAGGGAAGACAAGAAGGAGGGAAGTGAGTCCCCTGGACACAGGAAGGAACAGGCATGAACTGAAGTCCAAGGAGAGAGTGAAGAGAGGACCTTCAGTGAAGAAGGAGGTACCCAATGGCACCTTCCTGAGATTAGACACACTGGGTAAGTGCAGTAGTTCAGATCTAAGGACATATGGTGAGTGCTGGCAACCCCAACGGCCACCATAGAAATATGCAGCTGTGAACAGCAACAGCAGACATGAAGGACTGCCCTGGTTGGTGGTGAGTGCTGAAGGCTTGGTCATCCCATGCAAGATAATGATTGGCCAGGAATCATCTTGGAGAGGGGCTGGCAGAGCTCAGAACTCAGAGCCACTGTGGACTCCATCTAGCAGCTCCTGGCTGGGTCCAAGTCCACAGAAGGTGAACTGATGGCTGCAGGTGCCAGGAGGGGCTAGCTGACTGACATTGTATGCCATTTTGCCAAGAAACTACTGCTGGCTTGCTGCAATAAATCAACTGGACTCTGTCTCAACGCATTGTTTATCAGTGACAGCAGAGAAAAATCTGAAAGTGGATTTTTTTTCCTCTTTCTCCTTTTTTTTAAATTTCGCCCCTGTGGGATCAGAGTTCAAACTCACGATCTTGCACTTGCCAGGCAGGCACTTGTGCCACAGAACTATCTCCCTAGCCCCTCTCTCTTTTGTTTTAAGAGGTTTATTTCTGTTTGTTTGTTTGTTTTCTGTTTTTGTATTTTTTCCTTTATTGTTTGAAATTGTTTTTATATGAAGGTGAATGTACTGTCTAGCCTCCTTGTGGTGTGGTCTTGTTTTGTTCTTTTGGCTCTTCCCTCCAGCCTTTTGGATGTTTTGCTGAGTTAGTATGATCACCCTTTGTCCTCTCCAGCCTCTACTCTCTTTCTCTTCTTTTATTTCTCTATGTTCTTGCTAACCCATTTTAAATTTTAACCTCTGAGTACCAAACTGACATATTCAGGATTTGTATATCTCATACAATTTTATAGTTTTAGATTTTGTTATATAACCACAGATCTAGTTCATATGGCTAAAGGTGAAAAATTAATGGTTACTTCAGTTATCATGTTCTAGGCTATTTTGTGTTATTCTTATAGGTACCAGTAGAGCCAAAACTGACATAATTGCTCAAAAAAGCTGTTCTTCCTAGTAAGACAAATGCAATACACTATATTAACAGAGCAAACAAAAAAAATCGTGATCACTTCAATGGGTATAGGAAAAGGTTTGGACAAATTCCAGCACCTGTTCATGATGAAACCATAAAAATTAAAATAGATGGTCTCTATCTCAACCTAAAAAAAGCTATCTGTGACAAACCAACAGCCAATATCACACTAACTGGACAAAAACTGAAAGCTTTCACTCTAAAACTAGGAACACAACAACAATGCCCCTTGTCCCACTCTTATTCAACATAATCCTGGAAACTTTAGCCAGAACAATTAGACAAGAGAAAGAAATAAATGGAGTAATGATAGGAAAGAAAGAAGTTAAATTATCTTTTTTGTATATGACATAATAATCTACATAGAAAACCTCAAAAACTTCATTAAAAATACTGCTAGAATTAATAAATTCAGTAGTGTAGCTAGACACCAAATCAACATTTCAAAATCAATAGCCTTTCTGAATACGAATAACAAATTCACTGAGAGAAAAATTAGGGAAGCAACACCTTTCATACTAGCATCCAAAAAATGAAATATATAATAATCAATGTCACAGAAGATGTCAACAACCTCTGCATTAAAAACTACAGTACTCTGAAAAAGGATACTGAAGCATATATCAGGAAATGAAATATCCCTTGCTCTTGAGTAGGAAGAACCAATGTAGTGAAAATGGACATACTTCCAAAATTGTTAGATTTAATGCAATTCTAATAAAAATTCCAACAGCATATCCCACAGAGTTATAGAAAAAATCCTAAAGTTTATTTGAAACCAGAAGAGACTAGAATAACAAAAGCAATTCTGAGCAATGAAGGCAAGGCAGGTAGTATCACAATCCCTGACTTGAAATTATACTATAGAGCTACACTGATAAGAACAACCTGACAGTGGCAAAACAAACAAACTAGACAAAAATATCAATGGAACAGACTGGAAGATGCAGAAACAATTCCAGACACACTCATCTACCTTATTTTTGACAAAGGTGCCAAACACATTTACTATAAGGACAGGTTGTTTAAGAAATGGTGCTGGAAAAACTGACTTTGCATATGCTGAAAATTAAAATTGGACCCATATTTTTCACCATGTATAAACTAAATCTGAAATGGATTAAAGATTAAGGCAGAAATACTATGCTGGAAGACAGAATAAGTAAAGTTCTAGAAGACATTGGTGTAGGCAAAGGCTTTATGAATAAAACCTCAATTACACAGAAACTATCACAAAAATCAACAACTGGGATCTCAACTTATTAAAAAGTTTTTGCACAGCAAGAGAAACCACCAATGCAGTGAAAAGGCAACCCACAGTGTGGGGGAAAAAGTGCCTTCTGTGCCTCAGATGAAGGATTATTATTGAGAAAGTATAAAAACTAAAAAAGAAAAAAATCAGGGCTGGGGAGATAGCTCAGTAGAGTAAGTGCTTGCCTGGCAAGTGCAAGGGCCTGAGTTCAAACCCCAGTTTTGAAAAAAACAATCATACCTCCAAAATTTAAAGACCCAATCGAGAAATGGTCATAATAACATTTCTTAGGTGAAGAAATACAAAAAGCAAGTAAATATATGAAAAAATGTTCAACATCATTGGTCCTTCATGAGATGCAAATTAAAACAACACTGAAATTCCATCTCACCATGGAAAGAATGGCTATTATCAAGAAACCAAGCACTAACAAATGCTGGAGGGGCTGCTGGGGGAAAAAAAAAAAAACAAAAAAAACCTTTTCCACTGTTGGTGGGAGTGTAGACTGGTACAACTGCTGTGGAAATCAGTATGGAGATTCTTCCCCCACCACCCCCCCCAAAAAAGAAAAAAAAAAAAAAGGATTGGAAGTTCCATTCAACCCAGCTATGCTTCTCTTGAGTATCTTCCCAGGAGAATTAAAAACATCGCAGTTATTTATGTACACCCATATCTACAGCAGCTTAATTTGTCATAGCTAGATCTTAGAAACAACCCCACTGTCTATCAGTGCTCATCTACAAGGAAGGATAATCAGGCAAGTTATTTCTAGATAAATGGCTTCAACTCAAGACTATATTATAAGTGAAATAAACCAGATGCATATAAACATAGTATTGTCTCCCTAGCATGAAAATCTGAAAGAGTAAATAAGATCCACATTACAGAAAACATGCAATTCTTGTCATTTGAATCTCGTTTCTCTTGATGTTCTTCAGTTCCATTTATTTTGTTGCAAATGACATAATTCTGTTTTTCAGAGTCAAATGATACTCCAAAATACATGTATACAACATTCACTATTCAGTCATGTGTTGATGGGCACTTAGGCTCATTTCTTATCTTGGTTATGAACGGTCAGCACCTATTATTGCCAGACACTATTTTAGGCTCTAAGGATACAGCATTAAACAAAATTCATAATGGAATTTATGTTTTAATGAGCAATCTAATAATCTTAGGAAAGGATAAACGCTATTAAAAGCAAAGAGGAAAAGTTAAGAGAGACAGGGCACGTGCGGTTGGGTAAAGGGCTTGCATTTTTACCTTCATTTTACATTCATTTGGTTGGTTACTAGAAGAATCTGAAGTCATGACTCGCTAATAGCGGAATCGTCCTATCTTAGGCTCCGATTCTATAAAACCTCAACAAGTCGAAGGCAGGAGTGGACTTTGTCTCTGCAGTCCCAGGGCCAACCAGTGCTTTTATGAATGACACGATGAAAACAAATAGTATTGAGTCTCTACAGAGCGCTGGTGGTTATTTGTCATTGGCGTCTAGGAGCGTGACATTTTGCCGGAGAGCAGAGCCAGATCATTTAGACATTCTCAAAGCTATTTCTAGGAGAACAAGACTGGGGCAGCGGGCCCAAGGCCACCCCAGCGGAAACCTGCAAACTCAGGAACAAGTACAGTTGCCGCTCTAGGAAATCCTGGGAGACCGTGCCCTCTGCCGCCCCATCTCTAACACTACAGCTTCCGGCTCTCCGGCGTCTCGCAGTTCTAGAAGGGAGAACTTCCGGCCTCGAAGGTCCCCGGCTCCGAGGCCCGCCGGGGGTCCTAAGGATGGAAAGGTGGCCTCGGCGGACGCCTGACTTCTACCAACGTCTGGGTGGGGACTCCTGTTTCCTCTTGCAGCATGACAGCGACAAGTGCTCTGTGGAAATACTGACTACCGGTAGGAACTCTCCCAGGAGGGACTTGGGGGAGGAGCGTGGGGGCAGAGCGCGGACTGGGAGTCGGCCTGTCAGGCAGGAGCTGGACAGGTGCGGTGGCGGAAGTGCCGAGACAGCGGCCAGAGCTGAGCTGTCTAGGAAGACGCGGCGGGGAGCAGCTGCGGACCCTCGGCTAGACCGCAGCGACTGGGGCTCGGTTGTCAGCGAGATGCCCCTGTTCACCGCCAATCCCTTCGAGCAGGATGTGGGTGAGTGCCTTTTCCGGCCCGGTGCTCCTGTGTGTCCAGCAAGAAAGTGGGCGGCGGCGACGACTCTGGAGACTGGGAAGTAAGCAAGGAGGAAAGGGGCGGTGCCGCTGCCTGAACAGCGGGATTTTCTGCCCGGCGACCCCCACGCATTGCTGGGAGCGTGTGGCGCACCTTCTGTTCGCCTAAAGTTGGGGACCCTGACGAGGGCCGTTCCCTTGGCCGAGCACGGGAGTAGGAAGAGCCCGGATTTCGCTGCAGGCTGACTGCGGAGTTGATGATAGAAACTTTCTTTTTGCCCCCTGCGGAGCTGCTTAATTTCGCTCCCCGCTTGAAGATGATGCAGCAGTGGGGAGACCTTGCTATTCATAGCGGCCCAAAACTAGAGACTTAGACTTGCGGTCGTTGAAAAAGGAGAATTTACTCATAAGTCCTGATAATGCAGCTTCAGGAGGTTAACTACGCTCGTAAGGATGCTGTGAGATTTCTGTCTTAAGAGGACGAACAGGAAAACTGGACTCTCGCAACAGTCCAGAACTGCTCTCATTTGTTGGGGCAGAGTATTAATTGATTTCATAGCACTGATATTTTGGTGATTACAGAACGAGGAAAAGATGAATGCGATATAAGAATTTACTATGGGCGTTAAGATAGTCATGAGACAAGCTGTCCAGGAAAACATTTTTATAGCACTAGTTAACAAATACCTGCGTAGACATTTTAGGGTTTAGGATGAAGAAAAGCGTGGCTGAAAATTGGCCAAGTCACGCAAAATACTGTGCATTTTAGCAGTGAGCCACCTGTTTCATAGTTTAAAGTTCTTATAAAGACTAGAAAGTGCCCCATTTTGATGTGCTTTGTGATCCTACAACTGTGTTCAGAGGAGGTCAATATTTGTAGTTGCACGTTTACCCTTAGTCTTCCAGTAAGTGAAACTGAAATGTATTTCATTCACCTTTGCTGTTGTTAGATGAACGCGGGTGACTGGCACAAGTCTAGGAAATATGATGATGGTTATGCTCTGCTTTTGGAACATGTTTGTTTTGCTTTAGTTCCACTACTTTGTGAGACCTGTAATTTTGTTTTGCTCTGTTGAGACAGAGTCTTAGCTTGTAGTTCAGGCTGGCTTTGAACACAATGTGTAGCCAGGCTGGTCTTGAATTTTAGGCCATCTTCTTGCCTCAGCAGTAGTATAAGAAGCATGTACTCTCACACCCAACTGAGATCTATGTATTTTTTTTTTCTTCCTGTGGTGAACGCTTTCATTTAATTCAAGTGAAATGAAAGATGAGACAAAATAGTGTAAGAAATTATTTTAAAGTTTAGTAACTGCAGTTTCTTCAAGGTAAATGTTTCCTGGATGCCCATTGTTTTCTAGTTCCTCACACTGCTGGTAGAAGTAGGGAATCACTGTATATTTTGCTTCTCTAAATCTTCCCCTCAGTGGCGCCTGAGATCCATGCATACTTTAGCACGTCACACAGTTCCATACCCCTATAATAAAAGAGGCGCTGGCAATTGCTCTTTTTTTTTTTTTTTTTTTTTTTACGGACATTGTCATTACCAGTTTCAAACTCTTGATGAAAGCATGAGTTCGAGGCCCTATAACTTCTAAACAGGTGAATAAAATTGACAAAAAGTGAAACACAAAGGAGACGTAAACGTGTATAATTGAACAAAAATGAGACATTGTATTTTTAGATCTTAAGGCTCCTTTTAATTGAAAATAGTACACAGTAAGCCATGATCTGATTTGACTTCTGTGCTTTAGTGCTAGAAAGTGAACCCACTGCATGGTAAGCGAATTCTGTATTACTGAGTCACATTCCTAGGCCATTGATTTGAGATTTTCACTGGAATTTTCCTGTGTGGTGTCATCCTTGCACTTATCCTCCTTGACTTAATCAGATTTTTATCACTTTTCTTTGATCATAATCCTCGTTCACTCTTCATTCAGCAACATGCGTCAAATAGTTACTGTATGTCAGACATTGTGTTAAGTTCTGGGGACACAAAAATGAATACAGAGTTCTTGCCCTCCAGGAGCTTTCGGTTTAATGTAGAATGCATACTTAAATAGAAAAGTGTAGCATCATATGATAAATATAATGCAATAAATATAGGAATGTATGCATACTTTATATTTTCCCACTGTTTATTTACTTTTACTTTTATTATTCTCTCTCTCTCTCTCTCTCTCTTTTTGTTACACAGTTCAAGCTGGCCTTGAATTCACTTTTTAGCCCAGGCTGGCAGTGATCCTCCTGCCTTAGCCCCCTGATTAGTTTTAATTCTTTTAGGTAGGCTCTCCTGAAGTAGTTAAGGCTGTCCTTGAATTTGCTGTCTAAACCAGGCTGGCCTTGAACTGCTCTTGATCCTTCTGGTTTAGCCTCTTAAGTGCTGAGATCATGGGCCTGCGGTGCCACACCTATCCACCCTTTTACTTAAAACAATCTTCTTCCTGAAAAGGTAAGAAATCACTTTGAGCTAAGAGCTTTACACTATCCTCTCCTTCCCTGAGTCCTGCACCTACTTTTACCAGCAGGAAGTAGTTACCTCTTGTTGTAGATGAGATATGGGTATTCCCCAGAAGTTTTGCAAGGGCTAGGTACAACATGACACAGTTACAGTGGGAAGTTTTAGCGCTTAGCATTAAGAGAGAAGATGTTTTTAAACTATATTGGTTCCTGAGTCATATCTTGTCTGTTCTGTGCACTAATTTCAGTTGATGTTTATCTTTTTTTCCCTTATTTACCAGACTTTTTACTTTTTTTGGTCAGTTTCTGGCTCTGTGCTGAACACCATTGATTGTAAATGTTTATTACTTTCAACAATTTTAGTTAGTGTCTGTCTTTAAAGATACATTCCTACTTGTGAATTCTGTATAGTTCTTTTGAAATAGCAATTTCTTCGAAGTGGGAACTTTTATCTTAAGCGGCTGTTTTTTCTAAGTGAATTGTGAATATGTGTATTGTTGTGTGCTTGCCCTTTGTTGTGTTTACAGAACTTGTCAGTTGGATAACTTGGGGCTTTTCAGTCATGCAGTTTTTTTCTCCAGGGAAATTTTGTAAGAAACCCCACTGTAAAAGCAGATACAGTATTAAGTAGTAACAACTTCATTGTGTACATCCAAATTTATAAAATGTATTTAAGCCAGTCCTTGAGCATATTTGTTATAACCTTGTAAAAAGCTAAAAATTAAAAAAAAAAAAATGGTTACAGATGAAAAGGGTGGCCTCAACAGCCGGATTTTCCTATACCTTATTTTATTATTGTAGGACCAAAAAATTCCAATATTTTCAGAAGTTACAAATGTTAATCAATATATTTTGAGGTCTTCTTTCAACTATGAAATATTTTTAGCATAAAGTGTAACATAACATATAGCATTCCTATTAGCCAGTGGTTCTAACTCTTAATATTTTGACATAATTACTTTTTTAGAAGAGAATATTACAAAAAGTTGAAATAACTTTAGTATTTTTATTTTTTCCCTTATCAGTGTTATTCTCTTGGTAAATAGAAATCCTATCTTGTAGCTAGGTAAATTACATGCAACTATATTATGTTTTGGGGTCCTTTTTCTGTCATCAAAATATCAGCCAGTTAGCAACTTTTCCCAGGCACCCTGCTGAGAAAGATATTGTTTCTAGAAACCTCAGATACTGGTTTTGCTCATTCTATTCCCCTGTATTTTCCTTTATTCTCTAGGATAAAGTTACACACTGAGTTATTAGTATCTTTATTTGTTTTAGGTGTCATAAATATGGTGTTCATCTTCTAGGTGTAATAAATATTATTCTCATCTTTTAATGTTTAAGTGTAGCATTTTCTTAATGGATCTATATAGTTTCCTGTGCTTGGAGGAGGAACACTTTTCTGTCCCCATTACACTTGGGCTCTTAATAATAGAGACCTGTTACAGCTGTCACTGTTAATTTTGAGAAAGCCTCTAGTTACCTGCAGCATCTCAAAGATGTAATATCACATGAAGTAGTTGCCATTGTGGCTTTTAATGTGTACTCAGAGACTGTATTTAATAGTTGCCATGAAGAAGAATGTTACTTAATAAGTAGAGCACCTGCCTAGCATAGTTAAGGCCCTGCATTTAATCCCTAACTGTGGAAGAAACAAAACAAAACAAAAATCATAAAGGAATATGGAAGATTTAAAGCTTTTTTAACACGGTCTGTTTATTTAGTGGGCAATTGACTTCTTGATCTCTGCAGGGGGAATCATTATGTGTACTATATATATACCTATGAAGTCCCTTCTCTTTTTTGAGATGGTGTTTTGATATGATGCCCCGGCTGGTTTTGAATTCCTGGGCTGGTGGGATCCTCCTACCTCAACCTGCCAAATGCTGACTGCTACAAGTTGTATACCACTGTGTCTGATAGTAAAGTATAATTTTAAAGTCAGATTATATAGGATTAAATTTTATTTGATGAATTTTTACTTGATTTGGTTACATTTTTCAAACTGTAAGCAGTTTGAAGACTCAGTTTTCTTGGCCAATACATTGTACCAAATAAGCCACTTGTTTTTAAATTTTTATTTATAATGTGAGAATTAGTAACTCAGAATTTTAATTTAAATTTTAGTTCTTTGAACTGAAAGGGCTTTTGATTTGGAACAGTTTTTTGGATTCATATGTTATAAATTACCTGAAAATTATTTTCTAAAACTGTAAAGAAATATAGCAGGTGCAATCGTTTGTTTTTCCTTATAAGACTAAGTACTTGAAGTTTACTCAAGGGAAGCTGAGAGGAACTTTTTTTTTTTTTTTAATGCCTTAGTAGGCAATGAATGAAATGTATTTAGTATAAAGATTTAAAGTCAGTGTGACAGATATCAGGAAGTGATCCATTGCCCCCTGTAAGTTATTGACATTTTGAAATAAACAGCTACTTATTTTTAGCTCATTACTTCAGCTTCATGCCAAAAATTTGTCAGTGTATAATGATGGGATATTTGTTCAGGTGTGTATCTTGTATTTTTAATATGTTTCTCTGATGAATGTTGCTGCTGGGCATCTTTAAATACATTTAGTAAATGGATACCCTCTTTCTCAAAATATAACTGCCTTTTGTTCATTTTTCTTTCTACTTAATTTTTATAGCTCTTTTAAGCTCACCAGCCATTTTAATCTGAATTTAACAAGTGAGAGCCCGGGTTCAGATTCAAGTCACATAAACAATCCAGAGCCCCTACATTAGTACTTAAGATTCAGAGCTGGATATAGACAAGGCAGGTCTTCAGTATTATTTGCTGGTGAGCACATTACCAGAGAACCCTGAAATCACACTGCAGTGTGTTTTAAGGGTTTGCTCCTGCAGGAGTCATGTGATCATTTGTCAGCCTAACCTGTCTGCTCTGGATCTTCCATCTGTGATTTATGTGGCAGTGGCTACTGTGGAGCCTCAGTTTTTCCTTTTTTCCAGCCATTAGTATCTTTCATGTGATGCATGTGGTGCTTTCTTGATAGATCTATGACAGTAGAAATTATACTTAATAAAGCATTTATGCATAGCCCATTTTTTAGTGTAAAGATGCATTGGGATTGAGCATGCTTGTTTTGTGAAATTGGGAGAGGCCTAGGTTCTCACCTGACAGAATTAGAGAGAGCATTTTGACACAGTCAAGAAACAAGTGAATGGGGCCAGGTAGATAGCGCAGGGGCACAAGTGTTTGCTTGGCAAGTGTAAGTGCAGGGTCCTGAGTTTGAGCCTCTGTTCCGCAAAAAAAAAAAAAAAAGAAGAAGAAGAAGAAAAAGAAAAGAAAGAAATGAATCTATAAGAATGCAAAGTCTGGTTCCCACGACTAACTTCCTGTTGCAGCCCAGACCGAAATCGCACCCCTGGGAGCTGAGCCTGCACGCCCGCCGCAGGTAAGGTCCCTGCGCCCCTCTGCCCCGCCTCTGCGTTCCCGCAACTAACTTCCTGTTCCAGCCCAGACCCAAATCGCACCGCTAGGAGCTGAGCCTGCGCGCCCGCCGCGAGTAAGCTCCCTGCACCCCTCTGCGCCGCCTCTGCGTTCCCGACACTAACTTCCTGTTCCAGCCCAGACCCAAATCGCACCACTGGAAGCTGAGCCTGCGCGCGGCTGGGTCAGGATCCTTGGCCTGCCTTCCCTTTCCCCGCCCCCCGCTTTTTTTTTTTTGAACCCCTCCAGCCCAAGCTCCAG